>QMIH01000027.1:557405-598595 GCA_003987875.1 Clarias batrachus | reverse complement strand
ATATGGCATGGGGGGGTGCATAAAGTGTCTTATTTAAAATAACTTATGTGCAACCGATCAAGGAAATGAAATAGAAATATGTGAAAAATGTAAGACATATTAAAATTAATTGAGATAAATTACAATTAAAACAGTGAGGGACATAAAATTGAGAACATGGCCTGGGAATTCAGTCGTGTGCACTCTGAAATTATTTGAAAAAAAAAAATAAATAAATCAAAATCGTGTGCTATTTAGTCAGACGGCTGGGAGTCTATTATAGACTGACCTGTGCAACGGCGTCTGATTCGCCGCATCTCTAAAGTTGATGATTTCATCGATGCTTCTCTCATAAGGAAGCAGCATTGCTTGTACAGCTTCCATCGCTCCCTGTGTGCATGCGAAGTGCAGTGCTGTGGATTTGTCACACTGTAACACAACACACACACACACACACGTACAAAGATATGTTTCAGTCAAATCAAAATCCATTATTTAAATGAATTATTTATGAATTCTTGTGTGGTACTACACTGAGATATTGACTGCTTTGTCAGAATGATTGGGCGTGTCATGTATGTGACACAATCACGTCGAACTGCAAGCATGGACGCCATGGACTAACAGATTTTCTACGATACTACTGTACATTACAGTCTTTCTCATGTTCATTTGTCAGCAAAATGACAAGGTAGATTGATTACATGGTGACCATCGATGCTATCAGCAATCTCCGACACTTTTGACCTTATAAGTCAAAATTAGTGTCATAGGGAAAGTTGGACTCTACCAGGAAAAAAAACTCATAAAACCATTTAGGCGTAGGCATAACATTAATTGGATGCAATAGGAATTGTAAGGAGAGTGTGTGTGTGTGTGTTTCTTAACCTGTTGTTGGTCCACTTTCGCTCCTTTAGCGATACAAAGTTTGATCACGTCGGTATTTCCGCCTCGCACCGCTAAATGAAGTGGGCTGCTTTTGGATTTGTCCAAATAATTAATGTGTGTGAGGGTGGAAATACCCAGCTCTTCTCCTGAAACAGAAGAGGATAGTGGCAATTATCAGGGTTAGCTCAGTGCTTAAGGCATTGGACTATGGTTCGGAAGATCCCAGATTCAAACACCCCAACCACCAAGTCGCCGCTGTTGGGCCCTTGAGCAAGGCCCTTAATCCTCAATTGGTCAGATGTATAATGAAATAAAAATGTAAGTTGCTCTGGATAAGGGCGTCTGCCAAATTCCTAGATGTAGAATTATGATTGAAAAATCTCTCTCTATACAGCTTATCCTGTTCAGAGCCTATCCAATCGGACTGGGGCCACAAGGCAGGATACACCCTCTGCTGGCAACCAATCAATCACAGGGCCCAAGCACGCACAAACTCACCAATATAAATTACACACTGTAAATTATTCATACATAAAACTTGATGCTACATGATGATATTTCTTATATCATATATGCAATCTGTCAGCATGTTTTCTCAAAACGCTCCCCAGGGGCTCCACAATGACAACTACTGTCTTATATGGTAATTCTATACACATGCACATGGAAATAAATATTTGAGAACTGAATCACACGAGGAGGCTGAGACAGTCTTTTACCAACTGAAAGTTTTCAACTTTCATGACACAGCCATGACTCATGTAATCCATGTTTAGACTGAAACTGAGGTTTGCTTATTCCTGTCCTGTTGTTTAAACTAGCTACCTTGTATTCACATCCAGACATGTCTACAAATGTACATGGGTGGAAGTAAAGATTTAATCATGCAACAAATGTTTGTAATATTCCAATATCAATGTGCCATTTAAATCTTTACACACCACATGCAATCTTGCGGTGACTGGCAATCATGATGCTGTGTGACAATATACAGTAATACTCATATCAGAGTCACCTTGAAGCAAATCAGTGAGGCTCACCTTTTTGCAGTAACACCTCCATAGCTTCCTTGGCTCCAGAAAAAGCCACGGTGTGTATTGCATAATGCCCCAGCTTGTTCTGATGACACAGCTTTGCTCCATTTTTAAACTATAAAAAGTCAAACAAATGGTGGATGCAAAGAATTTTCGCAATCATCCCACAGACAGTATACTTCCAGTTTTTCCCTGATTCTATGAAGCTAACTTTTATAACAGGTAGTATTTTCTCTCAGGGTGGTCATTTTCCCAATCTTACCCCTCACCATATAATACTGATTCAAAGGTGGGCAAAGTACGGAAATCATGTACTTGAGTAGAAGTCAAGATAGTAAAAAATCTCTCTTTCAATTCCTGCCAGATTGTGTATGTGCTGTTTTTGCCGTTGCCTGCTACCAGGTCCACTTCTGATTTCAAGCACCTGCTGGGTTATTATAGTAGGTGTGTCTAAAAGTCATGCAGTTACGCATATTAGTCAGCAGGTGGCACAATGCCTGCTTCAAATACAATGCAACACCATACAGAAATGTACAGATTTTTTAATTAAGTAAAAGTACAGATATTTGATGTACTTTGAGATAAGTAAAAGTAAAAAAAGCTATCTTCTAATATAACTACTCCAGTAAAGTACAGATACTGTACATGAAATCATACTAATGAATCATACTACAATTATTCACCACAGAAGGAGAAGACTTGCTCATACTACATTACACCCCCAGGAAAGTGCTAACTGCCTTCTTCTAATATCGATGAGTACATTTTTTCGTGTATTTTTGTGGTTTTGGCAATACTGAGATTTGAACTCACAAACACTCGGTTACGATTGGTTAAACCCTAACCTTAGGGATGTCTACATCTTTACATTTAGCATGCATGATGACGCACAGATACACACAACGTTTGAGTCACATTTGTTCATAAACAGTTTACAAAATAGAGATTCTATAATTAAAATATTTACTTTTTTTTGGAAACCATGACATCATAGTATAATAACTATACAAATTTTCACAAAAGCACCATAAACCACAAAGGAAATCTGTTTAAAACCTGAAAACCTTGAGGCAGTGATTAAGGTATGAAGTTTGCATGATTCTAAAACTTACTATAAAATTTCCTTATTTGTCCCTTCATTTCTCTTGTAGTTAAATTGCAAAACTGAAGTAACACATCTCACCAAAAACATTCAGTATATTAAGAATAAAACTGTGACCTTTTCTTTTAACCTTCAATAAATAAACACATATTACTGTATACTCACAAGTGTTTGAAGAGCTTTGCAGTTGTTGTAGGTGCATGCCACCATCACCGGTGTGTTTCCCAAATCTCCCTCCAGATTCACATCTGTCTGACTGCAGGATAGGAGAACCTGAGCCAACACAAATCACAAGTGTATAAGATCAGTGACTTTAGCTGTGCCAGGTGATTGAGTGTAAGTAACTGACTTCTAACAAGTAACTGAGTTTGGGTGTCTTACCTGTACTAGGTAACCAAATGTGTTAGACTCAAGACTTTTGGACAAAAAGTACTGAAAAGTGCAACACAAAATAACCAAAAACAAAACAAAATAGTAAATCCAAAAATAAAAATAACAAAACTGAAAACAAAATAACACATTCAAAAAGAAAATAACAAAATTGAAAACAAAATAAAAAATTGAAAAACAAAAGAACCATTCCAAAAACAAAATAACAAATCCAAAAACTACATAATCAAACTAAAAACAAAACAACAAATTAAAAAACAAAATAACCAAACACTTTTTTTGTAAAAAAAAATACTAAAACTAAATAAACAAACCAAAAACAAAATAGCAAATTCAAAAACAAAATAACCAAAATGAAAACAAAATAGCAAAAACAAAACAAAAACAAGCTAACAAAACTGAAACAACAAATTTAAAAACAAAAAATTTAAAAACTGAAAAAAATCAAAACAAATTCAAAAACAAAATTACAAAACTGAAAACAAAATGACAAAAACACAAAAACTAAATTAATAAACAAATTTGAAAACAAAATAACTCATCCGTAAACTCTACAAGGTGATCATGTGGGTTTAACTCCCTCTGTATCACATTTTGGTTTATTGGTCATTTGTATCAGATGAATGAGATTCTTTGACTTATCTGTATGAGATGATGAAATGCCAAGTTGCCACTGTTTGGCACTTGATTGGCCCTTGATTTATACTCAGTTGCATAAATAGGATGAACGTGAGATGTTCTCTATATGGATGTCTGACAAATCAGCCACTGTGCAGCACTGTGAAAAAATCTTGAGCCACATCTCATTACTTCTTATTAAATGAAACTAAATTATTTGGATTAAATTAGAAAATTGGGAACAAACGATTTACTCTGACAGACTGCAACGTGCCTAAAAATACAGTTTAAAAATTGGTTGTTCTCAATCTCAGCAGCACCCTCACTTCCCCTTCGTCTGTTCCAACCACACAGCATTCAGCATCACCCGAAGTGCATGTGACTCACTTGCAGAAAGTGATTCAGGGTGAGTAAATTATCTGTACCAGGTAACGGAATGTCTAAGAGACTGACCTGCACCAGGTGATTGTGCTCTTTGCTGACAGCCAGGTGAATCGGTGCCATCATGGCTGCGTTTACGATGTTTGGATTGGCACCCAACTCCAGCAACAGTGAGCAGCTTGAATCCTGGTTTTTCTCCACAGCAAAATGTAGAGGAGTTTGGCCTTCTGCATCCTGAACATCCAGCTCTATATAACGCACACACACACACACACACACACACACACACACACACACACACACACACACACACACACACACACAAAATATCACCTCATATTAACTTATTATGTATTTATTAAATGCATTCTGGATTATAATACTAACACTATTTCTTTTTCAAATTACATGCAGATATAAAAAAAGAATAAACAAATAAAATTCCCAAAACCTTCATTGTATATTTGTAACTTTCTTTTTCACACATTTTTATACTTCGTCTGTCTTTAATGCTTTGTGTTCTTTCTTACGTGTTCTCACATTACTTTTAATGAGCATGTTTAGTTATTATAGGCACTTCAGATGATGGTTTGATTGCTTTTATGTATTCACTAGAAAATATCCAAGAGTCAAATTCATGTTGGAATCTGAGCTGGGTAACTAATTGCTATTATGATACAATAGAGCTGTTAATTCAGCAATTACGCTACAGTGGTTCTGCCTCAATATTTTTACTATCAAAATGTATAAGCAAACTATTATTAACCACACACACGGACAAACACACACACACACACACACACTTGTTTAACACTTATTGTGGAATGATGATGATGCTGAACTCTGATTTTATTTTCTCTTGGCCAAAGTTCAATAGGACTCGCCTTTGCTCTTAGAAAAGTCATCCATCACAAAATTGCTGCAGATTTCCATTTCCCACTGTATGACATTCCAAATGTGCTCTATAGGATTCTGATTTGGTGACTCAGGAGGCCATTAATGTGCGCTCACGTTCTAAGTTTGAGATGACTTTGTGACATGGTCCATTATCATGCTTGAAGTATACATTACAAGTTTGATATGATGGAAAGCAAGTGCTCAGCAGCGATACTCAGATAGGAAGTGATAGCGAAATGATGCTTGATTGCTATTAAAGGGATAATTTGGATGTTTTCAAGTTGAGGAAGTACATTAAAAAGGATCTTGGTCGTTACAAATTTTATTTTCCTGCTCTGCAAACTGAATGTAAATTTTGTCTAACTATATGGTTACCCAAAACTAGCCATACGACTATTTCCAGGAAAAGAAAAAAAGTTTACTAAACAATTTCTACTAAATAAACCTTAAATTTTAAATACACCAAAACAGGTTAAGAAGGAATGCATTTCTGCACAGAATAAGGGGTTGTTGAATTAGGACCCTATTAATTACATTGTATATTATACAAACTTTATGGATCATTTATACTGTAACAACCAAGACGTATGGTAATGCACTAATACTGTATGAACCTCAATTCTGATTTAAGACAAACTTCTGAAAAAAAAAAAAAAAAACTGAACTATCCCTTTAGCGAGACTAATGTGTGTGAATGAAAAAACAACATTCTCCACACCATTATATCACCACCAGCATGTGGCATTTGGATTCATTGGATTCTTGGTCCATTGATTCATGCTCTTGACATGACACTCTCGAAACTTAAAATTTTCCAGTCTTCGAGTGTAGCATGAAATCCCTGCTTTTGTCTTTTGAAGCCTGTCCACTTTTTGTAAGATGTTCTGAGATAGACATTTTTGATTGTTTGTTTGTTAATTTTTTTTATCGAACAAAGCCGTCCTATCAGCTAATCTCAGACACACATATGTGACATTGCACTGGCCTATATACAGTACAGTAGTGAATCGGTTTTATAATTTGGGCATTGAGATGATGATGATGATGATGATGATGTCGATGATGCCGTTTGTTCTTATGTGGTTTGTATTAGTGCTTTGATTGCCATGTACTGTACATAGTGCTGAGGATTAGTGAGTATGGAAAGATTTACGACTCACCCTCAGGTCCTGATATGGAAACGATCAGCCGAATAATGTCCAAATGTCCACTAGCAGCAGCATAGTGGATCGGTCCGGCTCCGTTTTCATCCCTAATGCTCAGGTGAGTCGGACTCTTCCTGCTCAGGTAATCCAGAGCTGAAACATCACCGTGAACAACCCACTAAGAGAAAAAAAAGGGTACATTATAATCTGCCCAGTTCCTTATCTGTCTTTTTTACAGTACACCACACCTGTATACTGTACAGTACAGTAAATCATACTCCTGCTTTCAAAAAACGGATCACCATAAGATGATATACTGTACAGTTGACATACACACACACTGATGGAATATCATGGATCATTTTTTATGTACTCACTTCAAAGACGTTGACGTTCGCCACGTTCGCCGGATCAGCCTCATCTATTACACAGCAATAGGACTTATTTTGCTTCATTGAGTTTTCCTGGTGAAATTATTTCACAGTGCAAACCTATGAGCAAAAATGAAAAGAGCATAAGTGCATCCTGATCAAATTCAGCAGCAATGTGGCTTAGAATTACACAGTAGACACAGTGAGAATATATTAGTTCAGACAAGATATGTTTTGTCCATAACGTTTTCTAAAATGTATTTAGTAGAAAAGCAATGAGTGTAATCTAGCCAAAGGTATTCCAGTATGCTAGCTTGTGTTATGCTAGCTTGTGTTTTTTTCTGACACTGTATGGTCATGTACAGTCAAAGTTAGTGTACCATCGAAAAATCATAGCAGGTTTTAGTATTACGCAAATACATCCTCAGGCAAACAACATGTAACATTTTTTTTTTTTTTTTTTTACTGCATCATTATTTATTTAACAAAATAAACCCAAAGATAAAAACAAATCTTGTGGGCAATACGAAGTACCCCATGATCCAATAATAGTAATTGTTTCCTGTCTGACTATATCAGTCACATCATTTTGGCCCATTCTTCTTTACAACATTGCTTGAGTTGCTTGAGGTTTTGGGGCATTCGCTTATACTGTACCTGCCAATATCCTGCCACAGCATTTCAATTGGGTTCAGGTCCTTATGTCTTTCCCTCTTCGCACTGTATTAACACACACTTGAATGCTGCAGACCTACAAACTGCCAAAACTTCTGCTGATAATCAATGGATCAAAGGCTGATGATATAATTAACCATCTCAATTGGAATCAAGAATGGGATCTTCAGTATTGCCTGCAAGTTTATTTGTAGTTTTTCTGGCTTCATGTTTGATGGCTCGGTAAAAAAAAAATATACTCACCTTAAGGATTATTAGGAACACCATACTAGTACAGTGTTTGAAGCCCTTTCACCTTCAGAACTGCCTTAATTCTACGTGGCATTGATTCAACAAGGTGCTGAAAGCATTCTTTAGAAACGTTGGCTCATATTGATAAGATAGCATCTTGCAGTTGATGGAGATTTGTGGGATGCACATCCAGGGCACGAAGCTCCCGTTCCACCACATCCCAAAGATGCTCTATTGGGTTGAGATCTGGTGACTGTGGGGGTCATTTTAGTACAGTGAACTCATTGTCATGTTCAAGAAACCAATCTGGAATGATTCGAGCTTTGTGACATGGTGCATTATCCTGCTGGAAGTAGCCATCAGAGGATGTGTACATGGTGGTCATAAAGGGATGGAGATAGTCAGAAACAATGCTCAGGTAGGCCATGGCATTGAAACGATGCCCAATTGGCACTAAGAGGCCTAAAGTGTGCCAAGAAAAGATCCCCCACACCATTACACCACCACCACCAGCCTGCACAGTGGTAACAAGGCATGATGGATCCATGTTCTCATTCTGTTTACGCCAAATTCTGACTCTACCATTTGAATGTCTCAACAGAAATCCAGACTCATCAGACCAGGCAACATTTTTCCAGTCTTCAATTTTGGTGAGCTCATGCAAATTGTATCCACTTTTTCCTATTTGTAGTGGAGATGAGTGGTACCCGGTGGGGTCTTCTGCTGTTGTAGCCCATCCGCCTCAAGGTTGTGCGTGTTGTGGCTTCACAAATGCTTTGCTGCATACCTCGGTTGTAACGAGTGCTTATTTCAGTCAAAGTTGCTCTTCTATCAGCTTGAATCAGTCGGCCCATTCCCCTCTGACCTCTAGCATCAACAAGGCATTTTCACCCACAGGACTGCCGCATACTGGATGTTTTTCCCTTTTCACAACATTCATTGTAAACACTTGAAATGGTTGTGCGAGAAAATCCCAGTAACTGAGCAGATTGTGAAATACTCAGACCGGCCCGTCTGGCACCAACAACCATGCCACGCTCAAAATTGCTTAAATCACCTTTCTTTCCCATTCTGACATTCAGTTTGGAGTTCAGGAGATTGTCTTGACCAGGACCACACCCCTAAATGCATTGAAGCAACTGCCATGTGATTGGTTGATTAGATTATTGCATTAATGAGAAATTGAACAGGTGTTCCAAATAATCCTTTAGGTGAGTGTATGTTGTTGCTCATCTGAAGCTATGTTTTCCTAATAGTAAGATCCACTATGATAAGGTGATTTTTATTATGTGTTTTAAAAAATAAAAAAACAAAAAACAACAACTTAGAATGAAAAATAGGACCTAACTTTTGAAAAACTACTGTACATGCAAAGAAAGTTGTGATGCTAAACTGAAACATAATTGATTTATTTTCTTTCTCACAGTCTTAACAAAGAAAAGTGCAGAAAGCATGCAATATGAAATTTGTGTCAGTCATAATATGTCATTGGTTTGTGTTATTTGTTGGGTTTATTTCATGTGATTTGTCATTTACAATGTGGGGAATTAATTTATTTTCAGGATTAAGCAGTAGCTCTAGTTGCTTAGCAATGAGCAAACACAAGTAATGAGATGACACACTACTGTACACACTCCACCCTGTACACAGTTCAACACACACACAATCCAGCTGCTAGAAAATGTTTGTAAGCTAACAGTTTACCTATGTAAATATATTATATGCTTCCATGGGTTTATGAGACAGAGAACTAGAGTCTCATCCCATATTAAAAAATATGAAGTTGCTCCATGAGCCTGAGGTTTATCAAACAAAACACAAATGAAAAATACATATACTTAGATGATGCATGTCATATGTTATGAAAATTCCTATTGAGATGTCTCAGATTTGTTTGATCTGTGAGTCTCATCCCTTCCATTCAAATATATGCTCAGATGGCAAGCTGATTTTTTTTTTTTATATCTACAATGGATCATTAACTTGATGTTCATGCAGACCATCATTAAAGCAAAAAAAAAAAGCAGGTATAACAAATATTAAAAAGAAAATTCTGGAATTCAACATGATAGCAGAACATATACTGTAGAAAAGCAAAAACATTAGTTGTATAATACAAAACTAACAATGAAATTCACAAATTTCCTGCAACTTCACAGGGGGTTCATTGATTTTTAATCTCAACAACGCAGATCAAATTATCAAAAGGAAAACAAACAAAACAAACAAACAAACAAAAAAAAAACACAATTTCTGAAGGGTTAAATTATTGGGCAGAGTCAAGCTAAGAAAACAACTAAGGAGGTTTAAAATTACTGGAACGTATTTAAGCAACCTTCGAAACATTATCAAAGCCCAATGAACCGGCAGCTTTGTGAATGAAATTTGGTAAAACATATAAATAAAGAATAATCATCAATGGCGATCACTTCAACACTTGGTGAAGTTGCATGATAAAAAGTTAATAGTAAAACCACAGCTATGTTTAATAATGAAAAGAATTGGAAGAATTTCCACATGCACACAATGTGATAAGAACTCACTGGATTGTGACTGACCAGCTATAAGATCTATAAAAGAAATGAGACTAATCAGAAAAAAAAAAGGCTTTAGTTTACCAGCTAACATAATGATTGAATTTTGGAAGAATGGAAAAAGGAATGAAGAATCACGTGAAGAAACAAAATAAAAACAAATGGTTCATGCCACTTGTGTCTGATAAAAAAACAAAAAAAACAATTTGATTTTTATCATTTTTTAAATTCTATTTTGATTTCAGCTCAAAATTCGAAATTGGAATACGGTTTTCAACTTGCGAACACCAATCAGCCTAATCTGCATGTCTTTGGATTGTGGGAGGAAACCAGAATACGTGGAGGAAATCCACCAAGCACTGGAGATCATGCAAACTTCATGAACACAGACCAGGGATGGGAATCGAAAAAAGAGTGTTATGTGTGAATGATATCTATGAAAGAAGGATAAATGAATGATACATGGAATGTATAGTATCTATGATAGAATGCTTTCGATTATACAGTTATTTTTTTATATATATATGTGATACAAAAAAAAAACAAACAAAAAAAAAACATCAAAAGCAAGTTTAAAGAAAAAAACCTGTAAAGACTCTAAGTTTGTCAGTGTGTGTGTGTTTTTTTTTTTCATTCCATAAAATTTGTATATTTTTGTTAATTTCATTGAGGAAAATAAAAACATTTAAAGAGGCATGAATCTTGCTTATTTAATTAGACACTGGTATCCCAACCATCTATTTCCAGCTGTACAATGAATGCTAGCTTTAGTTGTATTTTTAATCTATAACTTGATCTTATAAGCTGGATTGAAGAGACTCATTAAAATCCAGTTAATGAGTATCTTGTAAGCACAAGCACTTGGCTTAAAGATTAAAAAAAAAAAAAGCTGGTTTGTGCTCCGTCATCAAGAGACTCATTAAAATCCAGATAATGAGTCATTAATCACAGATCTGATTATTTGGATGAATATTGAAGTTTTGTTTGTTTGTTTAATTGTATTCTAAATTAAAGTAAACTGGTAAATTTTTTTCCCATTTATTTTATCTTTAATATAAATAGTGACTAAACTGCAAATAAAATAAATGTGATTTAAAACCTTTTGACCAGTGGTGTACAAAACGTAGAATTTTAAATGAAAAATTTAAATAAAATTTAGTGATGACAAAATGGTACAGTAAATCAATCACCAATAATATGTTAGACACAAATCACAAGTATTTAGTTAAAAAAAAATTATTATTAATATTTGTTATTAATTTTTTATAACAAAAATTTTTACCAAAACTAAATAGAGACATACTGTGTCTCATAAAAATCCAAAATGTTCAAGGATCATAAGTTAATTTCACTTGCTCCTACCATGCATGCGGTTTTCTACCATGCTGATGAAATGTGCTGCTGTCAGATTTGCAGTGCAAAGACCTTAAACAAACACTGTCACCAAGCACCTTCACTTTTTTTTTACAGCTTTAATCATCTCATGTTTTAAAATCATATCGTCTTTTACAGTATGAATGCAACGGCCCATTTTATTACCATCTGTCACTGTCACAGTGTTATTGCTGTTTTCGCTAAAAGTGGGAATAAAATAATACACTGATGATGATGATGACCCAGATGTTAGGAACATAAATGAAACATACATAAATAATTGTAGTTTTCTGCTGTATATTACCTTAAGATTGTTATTCAGATAGATTTCAATATCTCACATGAGCATAAAAATGAAATGAAAGAGCTTCTTACCTTGGTTTTGAGCAGATCCAGAGTTTGTGTGTGTGTGTGTGTGGTTGTGGTTGTGTGTGTGGGGGGGGTGGGCTTATGTGTGTTCTCTCTGTCATTAGGAAAGTGGCTTTATATACACAGTTTGCTTCTTGGAGGTTGGATTACACATGCTGTTATACAGACATCGTTTCTTCTGATGTAATCAAAACTCTGCCAATTGGCCACTAAAACAATAACAAACCATAATATTACATACCATCCTCTTAATGTTGTTGCTGGGGCCACTGATTTAAAGGCATTTAAACATTTTCTTGTTTCTTCTTGTTCCATTTTGCAGGACAAAGTGTCCCATATTAACACCTGATGGAATGTTGGTAATCAAAATTGTTGTTTTTTTCTGCATCGGATTGTCTAAACCACTTTGGCACAGGTTTTATGTTGGATCCCTAGCTGATGCAACCTTATTGTGATAACTTGGAACCAGCAATCACAGTAGCTGGGAATACGCACTCACACATTAGAGGCAATTTGGACATGCCTGAACTCTGCATGTGGGAGGAAACAAGAGAACCAATTTCATTAATATTCTCATCAAAATCAACTTTTATACCAGATCCCATATCTTTGCTTTTTTTTTCTCTCTCAAGGTAATACCAGAAATAACTGAACCTCTTCTAAACATACCCAGGTCGTTCCTTGGCATGAGCTATGCACCTCAATTTATTAAAATACTGTAGCAGTTATCAAATCCCTGATTAGGAACCACTTGAACTTGAACTTGACCCTTGGCAGCTGTCCAATGATAGGCCATTGGCCATATTGTATAGGCCAACAATATCAAATCTCCCATTTATTTAGCACATCTCCATATCTACACACATCCATGAAATACATCAGTCAGGCTTTAGACCACAGTGTAGCTACTACAGCATTGGATAAAGTTGACTTCTGATACATAAAGTAAACAGCTAACATGAATATGGAATTGAATAATTATTCATTTTAAACATTTGTGGCATGGTGGCTGATTGATTAGCACTGTTGTCCTGCCTCCAGGGTCCGGGTTCAGTTCTCACCACGAGGTCTGTGTGCATGGAGTTGGCATGATCTTCCCATGCTTGGTGGGTTTCCTCCGGGTTCTCCGGCTTCCTCCCACAGTCGAAAGACATGCAGATAATTCTTTTGATTGTGTAAAGCTGCTTTTGCAACAATGACAATTGTTAGAAGCGCTATACAATTGAACTTGAATTGAATATATTAGGCTAATTGGCATTCCCAATAAACCCATGGTGTGTGAATGTTGACTGGAGGTCCTGTCACGGTCGTAAAAGGTAAATAAATACAATGGTAATCACCAATGGACTCCACGGTCTCTAGTTGGACTACACAGGTTCCTAGATGGATGGATGGAATTTTAACATTAATGCTTACATTTGTCATAACGAACATATAGTTTGCTTATGCTTGCTTGACTTTGATTGCACTGAAAATGAAGCAGTTCCACCATGAAAACTGTAAACTGAACTGTTACTTAGACCTGAAATAAAGACATTGACAGAACACATACTAAAGGGTTATTAAGGTTATACTTTTCATTTCCCTGACGTTGAGGACAGGTGTACATGTTGTAGTTCCTATCTCACCTCAGGGGCTTTCCTCCCCGTCTGTCACTACATTCTGATTCTCCTAAATGAATTCAGAGGAGCAGATACATAAGAGTGTATCTTCTAGCATTCTGTTTATTCCAGGAAAAATAATTTGTGCATATTGCCTTAGTGTCTCCATTAAATATAAATATGAAATGTCCAATTGGTAGCCGATTACTGCAAAAACAGTTCCCCTCTTGGCCACCTGATGCTCATATCAACCTAAACAAGGTTGATATGAGCATGTTAGGATAGATTGACGGTAGGGCCGGGACTTTATTCAGCTCCCTGTAGTCTATACACAGCCCTAATCATCCTTTTTTCTTTCCCACAAAAACAAAACTTGCAAATATCTTGTTAAATATACAGTATATAGGAAATATATTCCTCCATGGCCTTTGTTTCCTTTTGCAAATTCAGCGACATGTAGTGTGGCTCCATCTTGAAGTTTGATTTGCTTAATATCTACAGAAATTAGTCATATTCTGAGGGAATAATTCTCCTTTTTTGCGATGCCAGGCTTTTGATAATGGTCGATGCCACCATGATTAATGGTTTAAACATGAAATGTTCCTAGCAGATTTTTGACCATTTCTGTCCTGCCACAAGATCTGTGGATTGTGCTTTTGCATCGATGGAAATCCCAGTATGAGAAGAACTTTGGTGGAGATCAGGGCACCGATCTGAAGTGGGTGCTATAGAGAGACTAATGGAATGTGATGTCTGGTGGCAAGTGTATCCTAATATAATTCCCAGCTGCATCTCTGTCGATTAACACAAATGTAATAGCTGAGTGCTTTATCTGTAATCTTTGATTACAGTTGAGTCCTTTTCTATAATCTATACTGGCTCATTCCACTTACTGTCTACCAGAAGTTGAAAGCTATTCTCTCACACTCTGCTTTCCTTATCGCATCAAGATCAACTGTCCCTCTACTTCTTCACATTCATGCAGGTTGTGCATTTTACATAATATAATTACTTTCAGTATACTCATAATAATCATATTTGTTGATGTAAAATGTTATTTTCGATTAAGGTTAACGTAATTTTGTCTCAACTTGACCGTATAAATTCCTAATACATTGTCTAATCACGAAAAATTCATGTTAAGTCAACATTTCATACATACAGCAGGGGGCAGTACCGAGGCGACAGCTGTCATGAACCGCTAATAAAACAGAAGAGCAAGACGAATCAAACTACACCTGCGCAAAGTTAATGGGCTCTCTGCGTGCGTTGCGTTCTGTCCGTTTTTCACAGAGGGAGGTCAACACCCGAAAACGTTAAAAAAAAAAAAAAAGAAAAAGAAAAAAAAAAAATATATATATATATATATTTTCCACCAGTATATAAATTCGTATATATTTAACTTTGGCCTGCTTCTGTAGTTTTACAGAGGCCTAGTGTTTTCGACTGAAGTTAGCCAGCTAACGTATTTAGCCACGTGTCACAGGTCGGTCCACTACATATTTTTCCGTTATTGGGCGAAAAGTATATAAGTAGATAAGTATGTATAGCAGAAGTAACGGTACCATTGAGCTCTTCAGAATATCACAATATCCATTTAGCCTTCAAAAATGATAAGATAAAGCTGCTATTAGATGGCCTCAGATCACCGGTGTACTTGAGAAATCAGGGTGAGAAATCAGTGTGGACCAAAAGTTCGTGATCAAATACTAAACAACATTTACAGGGAAAAATGCAAACAGGCTCTTTGAAATTCTTTAAATTCTTTATTAGTCTAGTGATTTCATTTTTGTTTTTTTTGTGTGTAACAATAGGATACAGATGGCCATGCTGCAGAGAGGATCTTGAACATGTTGTATTTGGCATCTACAGCATCAGTGTTGAGGGAGGTGATGCCACGACCCCTCCAGTGGTTGAAGTGCTTCACGACTTGGGAGACATCGCTACTGCATGTGCGCTCTTAATGGGTGTAATGTACTGTATGCAATAAACCTCAGGAACTGAAAACATTCTTTGATGAGGTACTGCAGAAGATCTTCCTCCAGCTGGATGCTACCAGACTTTCATCAAAGGTACAGATGCTTAAAAACAAACTTTATGAGTAAACCAACATCGAGCACTACATGAAGGCCGTATTTGATAGCAAAACAAATTGTTAATTTTGTTAATATGGTAAATTAACTAATGTTTAGTTGGTATTATTGACCTTAAGGACAAGGGTGTGCATTTTCCTTTTAAATTAATTTAAAAAAAAAAGATTCATACGGTGTGAAACTTCTTTTTTTCTATTTTTCTGGGTCACATGATTTTTTTTCTTATGTAAACATGCCCAGAATACTGCTGAAAGAAAAGTTGAAGATAACCAATTTTAATGTTTTTTTGTTGTTGTTAAACACAATTTGACAGAAGATGACAAGTGTTGAAAAAAATAGAATATGTTGGATATTGTGTACAGAATGTCTTTTGTGTTGTTAGATCATAATATTCTCAATTTCTTGATTTCTGTGCTGCATTACAAACAGTGCCAATTGTTATTAAAATACTTGTGACAGTAATCTTGTTGTGAATAAAGACCCTTACAAATGTTAGTTGAGTTTACTAAAGTCATTTGTGTGGAGCTTGTTGACAAGAAAAAACATTTAATTTTTTTCAGTGTGTGAATTAAATTGTTGGTGTTTTATGAAAGTATGATACCTGTTATAAGTTCTTCCCTAATAAAAAAGGATGCATTACATATATACTGCCTCTGGAGTTGTCTTTAAGGGTCACTAAAGCGTGGGAAAATAGGACTGGTATACATTATGGTACACATTTAGTTGTAGTAACATAAGTAGCACTAAGAACTTGTCAATAATAATGGAGTATCATAGACATAATTCAATTACATTACAATTACACAATCAATTGATATTACAGTAAATGATAAAGATTATGTTACGTCAACATGATTCTTTCACACAAGTTTAACATGAATGAAAATTTTGGTTTAGCAGGCAAAAGTTGTGTAATTTGGCCACAATTTGGAGAAACATTGCAGTATAAAACTGTTCAAAGGAGATTATTACATATTTTGGATGCCTTCAGCATTATTTTACAATGTAAGTCTTACAATCTAATGTTTGCTGGCCATCACTAGCAGTCATAATGTTGCATATAAAATATTAACTTGTAGGAAACATGACATTCCAGAAAAACAGCTTTTTCCCCCGCCTTTAGTTAATTTTCTCTGGGAATCCTGGACTATTTACCCTTTGCCTAATGTACATGAAATTTATACTTTGTGTCTGTTCTTCTTCTTCTTCTTCTTGTTATTTTTATTTTAAATATTATCATAATTTTTTATTTAGTTTTTCAAATGTAAATGTAAAAAAAGTAAAAAGTAAAAAAAAAACACATGATATTGTTTAATAAAGTGATTACAATAAATGTACACTATACACACCACAATATATTGTTTAATCTGAGCTACGGTTTTTAATATAATAAAACATACTTAAAATATGATCCTTCATAATGACTTTATCGGAAATTATTTTAGTCAACTAACTAGGTTCAAGGCATGAGCATTAACATCTGATCTAATTTTCACAAATGGATTCAACAACATGCTCATATTTCCATATTTATTCACTATAAAAAATGTATGTCACCACTTACTAAAACTACATTTCCACTCTTCCCCTGAGTTTTTATATATTCAGTATATAACGTCTTGAGCCACCTCAAATTTCTTCATATTAAATTACCTTGAATTAAATGATGTGGATTAAATTCAACCACCTAAATATGCAATTTAAAAAATTGGTTGTTTATGTAACAACCTCAGCAGCGACCTCATTTCCTCTCTCGCCTGTTCCAACCACTCAGCATTCAGCATCTCCACTATACTAATCACCGACCTGATCGTTCTGTCATCATCTGCACCTGTTTCTCACTGGTCCATGCCTTACAGTATGTTAGATAATTCATAAATAATTCATAAAGCAAAATATGGAGAAATGAGGGGTGACTCACGACAGTACTACATTTTAACTATAAGATTGATTGAATACTCCTAAATAAGATAGATAGATAGATAGATAGATAAACTTTATTAATCCCAAAGGGAAATTGTAATTATTGACAAACAGAAGTGTCATTAGAAAGATTTAATGCTAAAAATTATTTAATGTTAAATGCATATTTTTTTAGGTTTATTTATTCACTTACATTTTAATGTATAGCCCTTAATATAAAGTTTTCCCAGTAAATGTTTATTATAAGAAACATCTAAAAGAGCTTTATACCAACATCATCATCATCATCATCATTATGATTGTGACTTCCTGACCCTAAGAGCTCGCATCAGAGGAACCCAGCGGGATTTGTGTAATTTTGTAGTGGTGATGGACCGGAAATCGTCTGGTCCATCGTTCTCATCTGCCTCTGTCGTGATTTCCATTTTCTGTATGATAAGTTTCAATAACATGCCTTGTTTCTCCAACGCTGAAGAAATCTGCTTCAGCCTTCAAACCAAAAAAAGCAGTGAGATGGATTGTCATCAATCTGCGTTAACATGAACTAATCCAGTGTGAGGACTATAAAGTAGAAACATACTATATAAAGGAGTGGAATTATTAAGTCAGTAGGGTTAAAACCCGTAGTTTGGTTAAAATGGGTTGGTTAAACCAGGGAGATCATGGGTGTGATTGTGAAGATGGGATAATGGAAGAGACAAGCAGAAGTGAGGAAATGATTTGAGATATAAAGTGGGATTCAATTAGTGAAAATGGATCGGATGTGGTGTGTGGGAGAAGAGACTGAGGGAAATGGGCAATCAGAAGGAATAAGAGGGGATCAATTCTACTTGGGATAGCTCAGTGGTTAAGGCATTGGACTACGGTTCGGAAGGTCCCAAGTTCAAATCCCATGACTACCAAGTTGTCCCAGTTGGGCCCTTTAGCAAGTCCCTCAACTGCTCAGATGTGTAATGAAATACAAAAAAAATGTAAGTTGCTCTGGATAAGAGCGTCTGCTAAATGCCCAGATGTAGAATTCTAGGATTGGGTAGATGGTCTGTAGGGGAGGGTATTGGGATGAATTTTGGAGGAATAGGATGTCTGAGTGAGGAGATTGCAAAGAGGAATAAGGGTTAGGATGTGTGAGGGAAGGGTCGGAGAAGAACAGGGGTAATTGGAATGAGTGAAGAGGGATGTGTGTAGAAAGGGATTGGGGTAAATCAGAATAAGTAGTGTATTGGGATGGGTAAGGAGGCTTAATGTGTGTAAGGAAGACGTGTAAGACAGGGATCATGAGGGAGAGGAATAGATGAAGAAGGAAGTGGATTGAGATGAGATAAGAGGAACTGGAGGAATAATAAAAAAAAATTAGGATGAACTAATAAGTACAGTAGATCTGGAAGAGTGAAGATGGGTGTGAATGAATGGGGTGGTGGACAGGGTTAAGTAAGTGAAAGAGGTGGGATAAACAAGGGAAGGATGCGATTCAATTGATAAGGTAAGAGGCTTTAGATTATTAGATAAGAGGATTAGGATCTAGGCTGCAAGTAAGTCAATAAGCAAACTCTCATCCTAAAGGAAGGTGCTGAGAGTTTCTGTGATCTCTCTGAAGGTGAAGGTGAGATGTTTTGTTTGATTGCCTCTTTTTGAGGTGTGGGAGAAATTTTGTGCATTTGATTTGCCACCAAAATACCCTTCAAAATGAAATAAGAACTACGGTTCGGAAGGTCCCAGGTTCAAATCCCATGACTGCCAAGTTGTCCCAGTTGGGCCCTTGAGCAAGGCCCTCAAATGTATAATGAAATACAATTGAGGGACTTACTCAATGCAAAACACTTACATTAGAATCTACAACAAGATAAACTCTCACCTGTATTTCTGCTTCATTATTTCCGTCGCCAATGGACATGACTTTGTAACTTGAGTGTTTAAACGAACGCGCACTTCACCTTCTGGGCTACCGGTCCCAAAGATTTGCTCCATCATTCCCTGTAAATGAAGCAGGAGATAAAATGTAAACAAATATAGACAATGTACTATATATCAAAAACTGACATGAAACGCTCACACACTCACTCACTCATCAACTACACCGCTTTATTCTGTATTCAGGGTCATGGGGTTATCCCAGGAGGCTTAGGGCATGAGACGGGGTATACCCTGGACAGGTTGCCAATCCATCACAGGGCACACACATACACACTACAGGCAATTTGGGAACACTAATTAGCCTAATCTGCTGGTCTTTGGACAATGGGAGGAAACTGGTGTACTCAGAGGAACCCCACCAAGCACAGGGAGAGCATGCAAACTCCATGCACACAGTGACGGGAACCGAGCCTGACTGGTAATCTAACCCGTCCGAGAATCGAACCCGGACCGATTCTGCCCGAACCCAGGTAAATTTGCACACAGAATTTCATGTTCACTCTTTGTTCTAACTTGCTGTCCATGATGAAATTGCAGACGTAGTCACAAATAGCACCAGTCGCACAGCTCCTGATGTGCACAGGACGATGTCATTCGGCAAACTGACTTGTGTCATGACTTTTGCTGTCATCTGATGGCGTGTTAAAAAAACAGTCTCAAACTTGTTGATACCACCTCGATATAACAGAGTAATGCAGCATTTTCAGATATAATGTAGACAAATACGAACAGAATAAACAACATCCATGAAGTTTTTACCGACCTGAAATTTTGCACACTTCCTGTTTGGATAGAAAGTGACACTAGGTTTGTCCACTCTCTTCATAAACCAATATGGCAGTTTCTCTTCCAGAGTAGTATGAAGATTTATCTGTGTAAGAGTGAATGGCACACGGAAACGTGCTATCATATAGGCATATATGATTCAAATTTTTGTTAATTCATTCATCAATTAAATTTCTTTTTTGCCACACCTGCATTGCGATCCTTTTCAATGCTGCGTTCCTTTGAACCTCAGCGATGTCCCCAACTGCCAAACCAATCTGAGCCACGAGCAAATTAAAGCAAATTATCAGTACTACTAATACTAATAAGACTGAGTTAGTAAAGTACACAGTCATGCATAGATTATATGTTTAAGAAAAAAGATTGAAGATGGATGAAGAACCAGCTCTTGAGGGATTGGATCAGTTTCCTACAGGATGTCAAAATTAAGTGCATGGAAGTACATTAATACACGAAACACGTACCATCAAATTCATGAGGAGGATTGGCATGAGGAGGATGAACATCACAAAAACGTAGTAGGTCATTAGTGGAAAAGCCAGAAGCCCCTGATCTTGTGCTTCCAGAAATGAGGTCTCATAATTCAGCTCCCCAACTGTCATCACAAACGTCTGTGCCATTGATAGACCAACTGTGTTGAACTCGTCCTGATGAGAAATAAATAAATAAATAAAATAAACACTTTCAGTTACTTCAATAGTTTTATGGGTTGGAGTAGAAAATTAATACAAAGGGAAAAGAAAGTCACTGATATAATGACATCATCCCAATTCCCTGATCATTCTCTCTCTATAATAAAAATGATTTTCAGTATGTTCAAGTTTATTAGAGACATAGGGGAGTAGGATACATTTCTTGTTGGAAAAGAAGAACATTTTAAAAGTGTTTTTTTAAAGGTGTCAAACTGGGAATTTTGTTTGTGCAGAATAACAGAACACAAACTCCCTTTGTTTCTCTATATAATCCCCTATTACAATAATGTACAGGTTGTCTACTATGTATAAATAACTTCCGTGCTGGGAGCATGTTCATAAGTAGGATTTGTTCTTAATTCTGACAAAGTGAGTCTTATATGCCTTTGACACAAATATACATGTGTAGGACGATTTTTACACACACAAACACACATGCACACACACACATATGGATGTACAAGCACATGAGAGAGAGAGAGAGAGAGAGAGAGAGAGAGAGAGAGAGAGAGAATATTAATTGGCTCAGATCATTGTCTTGGGAGAAAAAGCATATACAGACTGGTCGTAGTGCAAAAACCCTGCTGGTTAATCAAGTTAAAATTTATTAGTATTTATTTATTATTAGTTGCAAACTAAGTTACTCAAAAGCCAAGGTTTTACTGGTATGTAAAATGTAACAGTGTTGTCTCTGCATCTTAAAACTGCAAGGGAAATCCCGGATGCCATTTTGTCTTAGAGCTGTTTTCTTCATTCTTGGAACGGATTTCCCTAGTGCTTGGATACCATCAAGGAAAACATTTAATCAGCACGCTGGAGCCAAGCGCTGACTGGCTGCCTCACGTCTGAAACACTGGCCTCCCAGGAACTTTTTTAATGACCCATACTTGTTGTTAGTTGTTGACAAGTTATGTTTTGTTTTTCAAGGATCAGGCATTCCACTCGCTGAAAATTTACAGGATCGACTGCAGTGGCCTCAGAACCACTTTGGCTGGGATCGCCATTTACGGACGTATGGCTTTTTTTTTCCATCATTCCTGTACTGTGCTTGAAGCCTTTTGTAAATGTCAATCGGTTTTATTCCTTCGTTTACAAAAAATATGTATTAGTCTTGTACTTACCCGATGAAGCATGAGTGCATGGAAGGACAATCCAAATGCCAGCAGCAGAAAGATGAAAAGGACAAGGACACTTAAGAGTGTCTTTATGATTTCACCAAACATTACGACATAAATGCCAAAGCGCTCAAACCTACAGGGAAATCAATCAATCAATCAATCAATCAATCAATCAATCAATCAATCAATCAATCAATCAATCAATCAATCAATCAATCAATCAATCACATTCTAACATTGACACAAGCATACACTCCTTAGAAAAAAATGGCTCTTTGAGTGAGTAGGAATGGCAAATTATTGCTTCCAGAAATGTGTCATCAATCTGACTTCCAAAGACGATCCAGAGAAAATTAGTTTTAGCTTTAGTTCAATTAACATAAAAAAACATGTGAACTTGTTAAATTTGTAATTTTTAGCTAGCCAGATTTTTGGTGGATGTCAGAACTTGCTACTTCCAAGGTAATTGGAATGCATCATAAGGTTACTGTTTTAAGATTACCCTGGTTATTGTAAAGGGTGGGGTTATTGGGGTGAGATTCAAAAGAAATTAATTGAGAAATTCATTTTCAATTTACAGAATTATTTCACATGACTATGTTACCTTTGGAAGTAAAGCAGAAAGTTTATCCAGGCAAATAAAATAGCTAAAGCTCCAGCCTGCCAATGCAGATTCCCTTCCACACCGAAGAACATTGGAGTAACGAAACTCAGGGAAAAAATGGCTGCCACCCAATCCAATAGGTTTGAGCAGTCCAAAAAGTAATTAATTCGCTTTGGGGACAAATTGAAAACAAATACATATTAAACACACAAAAATAAATATCTATCTATCCATCTATACTCAACATCTTTTTTCTTCTTGTTTTTTTAATATGTACTGTATGTGTGTTACCTGTTGTGCTAATTGTATCACTTCTTTGCAAATCCCATAAATATTCATGATGAGGACCATCAGCATGGACATTGAAATGAAAAAGCTTTGCTGAGACCAAAAAAGAGAGAGACAGAGAGGGAGAATTAGCTGTTTTATTTGTAATATACTGTCTAGCCGGAGCTAGTATTTTTTTTAGCCTACAATAAGCAATATACCATCAAAACTGCCTTTAACACTTCTTTGTGAGCATAGATGTTTTAGCACCTACATTACTACGAAGCAAAAACTAGATTTTGGGACACAAACTGTCCAGGTTTGCATACGTTTTTGAAGGATACCGGCTCCATGGTGAAGGCTGTGCCATTCGTTGTCCTGAACTGTGTAGATTTCAACTTGATGACAAGATAGGTAAGGGGCAAAAGACCCAACAGATACACAGCCAGGTTGAGCAAATGAGCTTTACTTCCATATGCTCTCCTGTAAGAGAACATGCAATCCAAGCAATATATAAGACTAATAAAATTGTATTTATAAACTTAGAGCACAGGGCCAGTATGACATTTGGCATCACTGCAATGTGAAGGGGTGTAAGGAAAGCAATATGGTAAAAAAAAAAGAAAGAAAAAAAAGTTGACAAAGTATTTGCAATATAGTCATCTGTGGCTGGAAATGTTTTGACAAGATAACACCAGTTTCAACTTACAAAGGTGTAGAAAGTGCATAGTCATACTTAAGTAGAAGCAGCACAGACTTCCTTAAGTGGCAACTTAGTCTGTCTAAAGGTCTGTCATAGCCCCCCTGTGTAGTACACTACCCAGGGGGGCTATGGCGCCGCTTAGACAAGGAAGCAAGTCTTGGTCTTTATGCAGTATAAACTGCATAAGAAGTTCTTTTACTCAGATCCTGTAAGGCTTATAAAAGGGGAACTTTAGAAACATATCAAGTACATCAGGCCCTAATGGGAACATGCTGTTTGGAAGTGCCTTGCCAACATTATACAGGCTGTAACAACCATATTAAACCCTAGAGATATGCTGTTGATAGGAACTTGCCGCTGTCTCGCATTCCATCAGTCCATCAGCAATGGATGGTCTAAAGGATGCAGCCATAATTACTGTCTCTTTTTTTTAAATATATATATCTGTCACTACTATTTCTAAGTAAAAAAGGTCTAAGAAAGCTCATACAATGGAGCAAACAAACATAAAAATAATTCACACAATAAAAATAACTTTCATAATATTCATCATAATTCATGGTACAGTATTTAGTCATTTTAAATTCATACCATATCGCAAAAATATAAAATTACCTGAAATTGAAAGTTTGTAAGAACTATTAGGGAATTTTGTGGAATTACTAAACGTTTACTTTAGCCTACCATTTCATCTCTAAGTATTTCTGACAAACTGGGTGTGTGAGCAGCTCAAGCCGGTTGTACTGAACCATTGCCTGCACAAACACACACACACACACAAACACACACACACACACACACACACACACACAACACAAAATATTATTCTCAGAAATTACAGATGTACAGAACTGTGCAAAAGTCTTGACTCCCTCATTTCTTCATTTGCTTACAAAAAGACAGATTACAGTATCTTGTATTGTTAATGTTGTCTTCCCCACGGGTCTCATTTTTCCTGTCTCATAGTCCCTGTACCTGAGCAGTTTCAGGGGAATGTTTTGTTTGTGAAGCCACACAGTGACCCTTGAATTCAAGAAAAAAAATTAATTTGATGAACCAGTATGAAACAGGTTCACACAGATGTTGAAAGATGCTCAGTCCGGTGATTAGTATACTGGTGATGCTGAATGTTCTATGGGTGGAACAGACGAGAGGGGAAATGAGGTTGCTGCTGATGTTTTTACACAAACAACCAATTATAAAATCTACTGTATCTTTAGGCACTTTGCAGCCTGTCACAGTAAATCATTTGTCCTCATTTTTTAAATATAAACCTGCATGATTTCCTTTAATATGAAGACATGAAGGGTGGCCCAAGACCTCTACACAGTACTGTATATCTAGATTGTGAGTAAATCAGAAGTCCCAGTGGCCATCAGTAATACAACGATAAAAGTGAAGCAGCTCATATGTTACTCACATTTAACGCTGACAGAGGCTGAATATGCAGAGTTTTGTCAGTTTGTAAGGATTTCCGCACATTTAATGGATCCTGAAGCCACTGAAAATTGTATGTAATCTGCCAACCAAAGTGGTTACATGTGAGCACCTTATTATATTCAATACAGTTAAAAATAAAATCCATAAATAATATTAATTATAATACTAATTATGTAATAGGATAAAATAATGTAATAAAAATTTAATATCCAGATAATAATGTACGTGTTTACAGTTTAATTGTGTATTGTGTTTAGTGTTTATAGCAGATTAGTATTGTCTGGTTTCTTTAACTGACTTGTTTTATAATTGCTTCATGCAATCAACATATTGTGGTTGGAATAAAATTAATATGACACCGTAATATACAGTATTTTATGTGTATCGTATTTATAAAAATCCAATGTGTATATATTTGCACGTTTAATACATACATGGTAATCAGTGCTGTTTGGGTCATGCTCTGATTCAGTCATGCAGTGATCCAGAAGATGCTGCATGGTGAAAAATAAATTATAGTTTATCATTTAAAGAAAGAAGTACTTCGCTTATTATCAACTCCAAATGTCTGTGCACTAATGACAGATATATGATAATTATGCAACAATCTAGTGTCTCTCTAGTTCTTTCATTCCATACAAACTATACTTCTGGTTGCCAGATCATTCAAAATGCCATCAACTTACTGTAGTTAACCACATGTTTGTGGCAGATCATGGCAGCGGATTGCTCACTATCTGGTTTGCTCCACTCACACTCTGCATTGGTGTCTCACAAGGATCAATACTCAGTCTTCTTCTGTTTTGCCTCTCTATTTGACCTCTCATTAAGGGCATGTCTTCCTCAAGTTTCTCAAACCACTGGTATGCAGATGACACTCAACCCATCCTCTCCTTCCTTCCCTTCCACTCAGATGACATGACATCTCATCTATATTGAAGCTTGTTCAAGATCGAAGCTCAGCAAGAAGCTTTTTTGCTCTGACAAGTGGAAAAATGTACTTCCTCAGGATGACTGAACAGCTGAGTCACGGATAGCTTTCAATAAATTCTAAAGAATGACCTTGTCCATAAGTACTTGAATAATAATAATAATAAAAAAAAACCCTCAGCAGAGTTTTAAGACTGATAGTATCAGGATGTATTTACTTCAATTCACTTACAGTACAATATCTTGCTCTGGATAAGGCCATCCGCCACCCACCATAAATGTGAAGGTAAATATATACAAGATAAGGGAAAAATGTAATCATATGATTAAACTAATCTAACTGCTGATTATAGGTTATAGTGTAATCATGCTCTTAGAGTGAAGAACAGCTCTTGTCATGCTTGTGACGTTTGTGAGCACTCTGCGCAAAATCAGGCAGATAATACGGCTAAGAATGAAGCACAGAAAGTCCTGTTCTTCTACTCTTGAAAAAATGTTTGGGTAGTGGTTATCTGAAACTCGCTGTTCTTGCAACCAGCGAGATTAGGAGAGAGGAACATCCTCAGTTGTCCGTACACACACAGAGAGTATAAAGCAAAGGGGGAGATTTGTTATACCTTGTTCAGTGCAAACCACATGTTTTCTACAACAGCTAATTTGCCTTGGCATGTGAGATGAGTCAGCTAATGTCTATAGAAGACCTATGAACAATCAACATACAGTACATATGCTGATCAGCTATAACATTTAAACCTCCCTCAATCATTGCTTCATAGACTCCACAAAACCTTTGATGGGGAACTGTGGTATCTGGCACCAGGAACATAGCAGCAGATCCTTTAAATTATGTAAGTTGCGAGGTGGTGCCTCAAGGGGTCAGAGTTGTTAGTCCAGCACATCCCACAGATGCGTGATTGGATTGAGATCTCAGAAATTAGAAAGTGAAGTCAACAGCTTGAATTTACTTATGAGTAACTTGTTGTGTTCCTCCAACCATTGCTGAACACTTTTTGCAGTGTGGCAGGGCAGGACAGGGCATTATCCTGCTGATAGAGGCTAGTGCCATGGGGAATACCATTGCCACTTGATCTGCAACA
Organism: Clarias batrachus; assembly: GCA_003987875.1. Classification (NCBI taxonomy): domain Eukaryota; kingdom Metazoa; phylum Chordata; class Actinopteri; order Siluriformes; family Clariidae; genus Clarias; species Clarias batrachus. Next base: position 571,442 of record QMIH01000027.1, on the reverse strand, counting down.
GTATTGAGGTACTGTAGGAATACTAGTTGAATGCCAGGAACCAAGGGAGGAATACCATACAAATGACAGAACCCGTTTCCCAGCAGGGCACTAGCACACTGACTTTGCCGTCTTGCCTTCTCCCCGTACAACATCCTGTTCCCAACATCCCAACATTGCCAGGTAAGCAAATCTTTACTCACCTGGCTATCCACACGATTGGATAAAGAAAAAGTAAAAATCAGACCATGACATGTACTTCCATTTCCCATTTCTTATCTTCTTGCTTCCGACAAATCAATTTTGAAAATCAGTGTTATACACTTTCTTCTGTCAGTACTTTTAATGTTTTGTCTAATCAGCGTATACTGTATACCAGCCATTCTGGTATCATTTGTAAAGTATTCACGCTGAAAAATAATATACATAAAAGAGCACGCACCTTTGTCGATTCAGGTAGAAACTCGATTAAATCCAGCACAGCGCAGCGAGTGTAGCCCATTTTAAATTGCTGTAAAATCTCAGCTGACCTGCCATTATTCAATAACAGCTTAATCAAATAATGTACAAAATGTATACAAATTCAAGTCATTAAGTGTTTTATTTATTTATTTTTTTAATGATTAGGTGATATTTTGTGATTTTTGGTTTTACACCAAAAAAAAAAAAAGAAAAAAAGAAAAAAGGAAGCTTCAAGTCAAATAACCACAGTGCAAAATAAATAGGCTTGGTATTTACAATCAGTGCATTAGGGACTTGGATTGCTCGGCCACTTAAGTAAAAATTCTGGGTTCCAATCAGATTCCTGCATGGTGTTCACACTTAAATCTAAGACAGGGTTTTTCAGGGTCAATTCATTTATATGGGGGAAAAAAACAAAAACAAAAAAAAAACAGTAGCTCCTGTTCCACCAATATGAACCAGGTTCATGTCTGTTGCTTGTGCCGGTTCAATGGCGAACCTCCTAAAGACTGGAGAGTCACTTCATTACGTGACTGTATATGCCTGTACTCTGTACATCTCTATTTCCCAGGAATGTTAGTGGTGATGCTAGTGGCAATAATAGTCACAATGCTAGCAGCAATGTTAGTGGCAACATTAGCATCAATGCTAGTGTTAGCAGCAATGTTATTGACGATCATAGGAGGAATTCTAGTGCTAGTTGCAATAATACTGGCAATGCTAGTGGCAAAAACAATGCTAGCAGCTAGCAACAAAAACAATGGCAACTTTAACATGGCTTTGCAAGCATTTTTTTTTTATACCTTTATAATTACTAGAAATTATTTGAGCTGCGCATTGCTTTATTGGGTCCATTTTTTATAGTCAGAAACGATTAGTTGGATGGTCTGCCATGGAACTGTTTTTTTTTTGTTTTGTTTGAGGGCCAGTGCTTTGACAGTCTGAAAAAAAAAGAACTGGTTCAACATTGGGCTCCAGCTCCAAACTAGCTCTTGAACCGACTGGAGGAAATGGGGCTAGTGAGGACTGAAAAACTAATAAATGGGGTCATATTATTTATCTGGCTTCAAATGGTATTCCCTTAATATTAATTATTTGTTTAAGTCCTGACGTATAAATATATACTATTTATGACAAACACAGGCACAGTGTACAATTGTTATGTTTTGACAGAAAATTAACAATGAAATGTGCGTGTATGTGTGTTTTCACCTCTTATTCTCAATAGCGGCGTTAGCTACGTCTTTTTTCCCGTTGCGCACAGCTTCATGGAAGAACGAGGCGTGATTATTATTGAGCAGGATCTCAGCTCCTTGGTTAAGTAAGAGCTTTACAGCTGCAACGTGACCTTCACGTGCGGCCAGGTGCAGAGCTGTGTTCTGTGAAGGGACAGCTTGGTCAAAAATAAAATGTTACAAAATTGCCCTTATCGCAGATAATGTTTAATGTTAATGTTTGTAACACCAAAGCTTGACCAAGATTTATTAAACGCAATACATTCCCAGTAGTTTGGGGATTAAATATGACATTACAGTATGGGGGCTATAATGAAATTTGTTGTGTTTGAAAGAATAAAATATTTTTTTTAAATGAAATTTTAATGGAAAAAGTTATCTTTTAAATACCATACCCCATCTTCATCTGTGTTATCCAGAAGTGTATTTTTTGCTGCCAGCAGGATAGTCATTGTCTGTGTGTATCCTTCCACGGCAGCATGATGTAAACACGACCAGCCTTTATAGTCACTGCACATTAACACACACATTTCAGAATTCATAACAATAATCACTATACACCAAAACTCTGTACATTACACTCATAATTTTAGTGTAATGTTGAAATTAATCAATTAATTAATTTCTCAATCACTTATCATAAACTGCAAGTATTATAATATATTTACAGATACAGCCTTGCCAAAAAAGTCACTGTTTGTTTTTAAATAAGCAAATACTTATGAAATCTAATTTGATGGATATATGTTTTGATGGAGCAAAATAACTGGTTAAATAAACAAACTAATTATAATCTGTTGATAATAATTGGTGTTTGTGTAACTGTTATATAAAACCAATATTACACTTAAGGTCATGCAGAAATACCACTCCCGTGCATGCAACTGCATCACAGCCGTGCTGTTATTCAGTACAACAGAACAACCTCGAGAATAATATTGCTTAAATAAACCAGCAATCTATCAGGGTGCATCTCTGAACTGGTACCCAGCCTGAGTTTGTGGCTAGCCATGCGTTGTCGTGCCAACCGTTATGGTTTTTACCCCGTTTTCATCGGATTCTGAGAATCAACATAGGATGTACAGTAAGGATTTTGTGAAGCTATCTGAGAATATGTAAACTGAGACGCTAGCTTGCAATTAAAGGTTTATTTGTTGCGTCCTGCAACCTTTTTTTTTTCAATTACAGTATGACAATTTCAAGCAGGCTGTTGGGAATGGATCGAAGAAGGACCCACAGAAAGAAACGGCATTGCGAGCTACAGTATGAATGTAAATCAGTTCATTTTACGGTGTGTGTGAAATGAACTTTGAGCTGTAATGTGAACTTGCACAACGCTGCTTTAAACATCAGGATGGTGTACCTCTGGAACAGCGCCCCTCTCCTGAGCAGTAGATCCACCACCTTAAAGTGGCCCCCCCTAGAGGCCAGGTGGAGCGGCGTCCGACCGTTCTCATCACCTTCATTTAACAAACGTGAGTCTCTTATCGTCTCCAAAATCCTGAGACACGTATTTATTCGTCCGTATCTGAAAAGACGTAATATAAGTAGTACAGTGATCAAGGTTAACTAAAAATATAAGACTGCACTTATTATTATTATTATTATTATTATTATTATTATTATTAATTTTATTTTTTTTAAATAAAAAAATATATTTTTTAATTTTTATTTATTTATTTATTTATTTATTTATTTATGTGAGATGCTATCTTACTCTGCAGCAAAATGAAGAGCTGATTTTTTCTCCTTTGACTTGCGGCCCAGGGAGATTTCACACCCCAGCATGTTTTTAACAGAGTGGTGGATGCCGAGTTTGCAGGCGTAGTGTAGAGGAGTGCAGCCTTCAAAGTCCTCATCGCTCATCAGCTCCCACATGTCCTTATTCTGGAATGAAAAAAACTATTATTTATGTTGGACTATTACTCTTCATATGTTACTCAGAGGTGGAAAGAGTAATAAACTTTTGTACTCAAGTACTGTACAAGTACTGTTACTTCAGTGACATTTTACTGAAGTACAAGCAAAGTTACCATTATAAAAATCTGCTCAAGTAAAAGTAAAAAGTGGCTTATTAAGAATTTACTCCGAGTAAAATTTACAGAGTTATGTTTTTTAACAGCGGGGGTGGGATGTGGGATTCTAGTGCAGTTCAAAAAAGACAAGCGGATATAAATCTCAAACCAGTTGTTTTTAATTGAACGGACACCTTTGCCTAATAAAGCTGTTGCTTTTCTCGTGCTTGAAATCCAAGTGGTCGCTTAAATATGGTGTGACGCTTTGTGCCAGATAGCCGAGGGAAAAAAGAGCTCAGAGCTGAGAATAAGGCTCAGCACAAAAACTTTATCGGCCTCTTTCAGCATCACATAATTATAATACAAATCATAAAGTAAAAGTCAAGAAAAGGGTAAAAGAATAGAACATTACAGCGGTGAGCAGCACACCTGAGCTACTACTCCGTTCTCTGCTTCTCACTCACACACCGGGGGGAGAGGCGGCAACTCTTAAAAGGGCAACATATAGTACACATAGTAATGTGGTATACAACATAGTAGTGACCGTTCCAATCGCATTTCGCTTACAGCTGGGTCCGCATCACTGGCATCTGTTTTGTCCCTGTCCATGTTCTTCCTGCCCAATAATCGCAATTGATGATCAACCAATCAACTGCCCATGCAATTTTTTTCCTTCCATGTTTTATTATTTTTTAAATTATTTTTCATTTTCATTCATTTATTTCTTTTACTTAGTAGCGAATATGATTTAAAAACTTCTTTACAGTAGCGCGAGTGAATGTAATTAGTTGGTTAAGGCATTGGACTACGGTTCGGAAGGTCCCAGGTTCAAGTCCCACTACCACCAAGTTGTCCCTGTTGGGCCCTTGAGCAAGGCCCTTAACCCCAACTGCTCAGATGTATAATGAGATAAAAATGTAAGTCGCTCTGGATAAGGGCGTCTGCCAAACGCCTAGATGTAGATGTAGTTACGTTCCACCTCTGATGTTCATATAATCTCGTGCAATTGCTATCTATCTATCTATCTATCTATCTATCTATCTATCTATCTATCTATCTATCTATCTATCTATCTATCCTCTCTATCTATCTATCTATCTATCTATCTATCTATTAATGACTATATTCATGTAGTACCTGTAAGATGTGTTCAGGTAGATTTTTCAGTCCTTTCGGTTGGAAGATGACGAGGTGCAGAAAGTTACGTCCAGTTCTGTCTTTAATCCTAAAATCTGAGCCTGGAGGGGAAAATGTACACACTCATGTTGTTACTATTGATTTTTCTTCAAGATGGGTGTGCAATTTAAAGGCAACACAAGTGCACATATTCTGGATCTCAGCACTATGTTGTACACACTAAACATCAATTCTCTTGGAATGTCTCCAGTCTAATTAGTGGAGCGAAACTACTGTAATCAGTTATTCACCCATTTCCATGCTGGAATTCAGGACCCTGGATATGGCACCAAGTCATTAAAGGGCCCAAACACATCCATACATACTATGGATGTTTCTTGGAATTGCCAGTTACACTACATGTGATGTAAACTGAACTGAAATGTATTTTATGATATTGTATCCTGTATAATCATAAACAAGAGGCACCTATAGACAGCAGGAATGAAACGGTTTTCCATGCACTGCTTGTTGTAGCCAGGAGTAGTGGGGTAAAACCCTTGCAGTCAACACAATCGATGTCCGCTCCCTTCACAAAACAAAAATACAATCAATGATGATGCACAGCGGTGGAGTGACTGTACTGCAAATAATTTTTTTTTATTAAAGCCTAACATGAATATGATTGATATTGATTCACCTTTGAGACGAGATATTCAGCCAGTTCCACATGATCAAATAATGTGGCTCTGTAATTACATGAAGGCAAATAAGTAATATGAGGGCTGTACCGAAAGTAATGCAAAAGCAGGAATAACTTTACTGTTAACTGAGATTCAAATTGCAAATGTTGCCAGAGTAACTCTTCCTCTATGCAAAGGCAAGGTACTACTCAGCATACAGTAGTCTCGGTCTCAAGCGTTTCATTCACGCCAACGTTGCGTCAATTTTTCTTCATCCATCTGTGTGCATTGCTTGATGGTGAAATCTCTGTAAACATTCTTTAGTGCAGTAGGAGACCATCAACTGCGGCGACCAGGATTTTCAAAACGGATTATACAGTATATCACTTTTATAGAGGAAGACATACAATATATTCTCTACCAAACATGTGCATTTTAAATGTCAGTAAAAGTGTCAGTAAAAGTTACAGTACGTTCACCCATTTATGCATTATTGTCAGTACAGTCTTTTTTTTTTACATGTATTGAATTCTTGAACATTTTATCTCATTACTTCTATTATTATTCGATTTTTTAACATGACGGAGAGAATTAAATGCGAAATAAACATGAATGGGCGAAATGTAACATTCATAGAGTTGATCTGGGGGTTCAGTACTGCACACCCTGATACCTGTTTAAGGCTGTACTGGATGCATCTTTGTGTAGATCTTTAACACTGATCAATTAGTATTACATTTTCGGATTTCCCAAATACGCTAAATAATCTGCGCTACACTTTTAGAAACGATTTGGCAAAACTGCAAAATCATGTGCTAGTCAGACGGCTGGGAGTCTATTATAGACTGACCTGTGTAACGGCGTCTGATTTGCCGCATCTCTGATGTTAATGATTTCATCGATCCTTCTCTTATAAGGAAGCAGCATTGCTTTCACGGCTTCCATCGCCCCCTGTGTGCATGCGAAGTGCAGTGCAGTGGATTTGTCGCACTGTAACACACATACACACACACACACACACACACACATGAAACTGAACAGCCGACTCAAAATGTCATTTCAGACTGGTAAAATTATTGGGCTGCATCAAGCACCAAAAACACTTTTTTTATACATCATTAACATTTTAACATTATTAAAACCTGTAAGGACTTTAATAAACTTTGAGTTTTTGGGAGAAATGTGGTCAGAAAAAAAACAAACAAACATGGTTTTAATTTTTTTAAATTAATTAACTGGTTTGTGGTGGTACGGTGGTTAGCACTGTCGCCTTGCACCGCCAGGGTCCGGGTTCGATTCCCGTCTCTGTGTGCATGGAGTTTGCATGTTCTCCCCATGCTGGGTGGGTTTCCTCCGGTTTCCTCCCAAGGACATGGAGGTTAGGCTAATTGTGGCTTCAGAAAGTAAACGTCCTGCCACATGTTTGTTTTTTTCCATTAACTAAACTGGCTGATTCTAATAAGCACAGCTCTTCAACCAGGTGCATAAAGGGCGAGGACTATTAGTGACATCATCATGGTCTCTTGCTGCTGACAAGGTGGAGCGAGATTAGGATGTTGTTCATACAGTAATATCACATGAGTTACTGTACAGTTAAGTCATTTTTTTTTACCTGCAGTGTAACATCGATTAGTTCATTACATTACATCATGGTAAGTTTAAGTAACTAAAAAACAGAAGCTATATGGATAATTAAGTGGCAGCTTGATGTGTGTATGTCAGTTAGCCTGAGATATCTGATTATTTTGATTATTCTGAATATACAGACCCTAAAATAGTTAAAAACTGCTTCGCATTTATTAGATGCATTAATATCAGTAGGAAAAGTGTGTGGGTGTGTGTGTATGCACTTCTTAACCTGTTGCTGGTCCACTTTCGCGCCTTTAGCGATGCAAAGTTTGATCACTTCCGTATTTCCGCCTCGTACAGCTAAATGAAGCGGGCTGCTCTTGGATTTGTCCAAATAATTAATGTGCCTGAGGGTAGGAATACCCAACTCTTCTCCTGAAACAGAGAACGACAGCAGCAAAAATGAAAGATATGAATTACATAAACTATTCATATGAACAATATATATATATATATAGTTTTGGTAGTCAGGGAAAGCCAGAATGGATTATTTCATGAACACTATTTCCACGTTACAGCTGTCTATTTCAAATGACTTTAGGTCACAGCTGGCATTGCTGCCTGGACAATAAGAACCACTGGAACATATATCATATACAGTTTCATATGCTGTATATTAATATAATATATCAATATCAAGATTTTCAATATCAACTTACATATTAATTTTATGTCTGCTTTATTTAAATTAATACTCATCATCATCTATACCGCTTAATCCTGTATTCAGGGTCACAGGGGCCTGGAGCCTATCACAGGAGACTTAGGGCACATGGCAGGGTACACCCTGGACAGGGTGCCAATCCATCGCAGGGCACACAGACATACACACATACACTCACTCATTCACACACTACGGGCAATTTGGGAACGCCAATTAGCCTAACCTACATGTCTTTGGACTGTGGGAGGAAACCGGAGTACCCGGAGGAAACCCACCAAGCACGAGGAGAACATGCAAACTCCATGCACACAGAGACAGGAATCGAGCCTGGCCGGGGATCGAGCCCGGACCTTGGCGGTGCAAGGCGACAGTGCTAACCACTACACCGCCTAATTAAATTGGTAACATACTAAATATGTATTTATAATTTTTACCGTTATTTATTTTAATTAAACTCACATAGTTTACTTGAGTGGAAACCCTCCACTTAATGGAAATATGTTGATAGATGCACTTTTTCAGTGGGCGTTATATACCGATCAGCCATAACACTTACTCATTAATATTGATTATCAATTATATACCAGTAAAATGATGACAGGTATATGGACGCAAAAGCTGCATCCATCCTTTAGTGAATAAAGGCCAGCCCGTCTACTCTGATCCCACAAAAACTCAAATGCAGCACAATTCAGGGGAAAAAAAGGTCAATTCTGGCCACAAGAGAAAAGCACCAGAACCCACAGTGCACCACACACAGGGTCTGATTGAGCACCCATGGAACAAACAAGTCTGATCCACAGACGTGTGGAGGTGTGGATGTGTGGAGGTGTGGAGTCTTTCCCTGAGACAAGGAGAACCTACAGTATACAATATTATAGGACCTACAGTATAATATACAATAATATAATGTTTTGCTTTGTAGTGTTGTATGATAATACTGTACATGCAAACATGCTACAAAAGCGTGGATTCAAAATGTGGAACTGAATCGCACAAACAGACTTGCACAGCCTTATATCAATGTAAAGTATGTAATGGGGATTTGTTTAGGGCCTTGGCCTCAAATTTGCACAGCCATGATTCATGCAAACAGTGTTTAGACGGCTGATTTTTTTGTTTTTTGTTTGCCTATTCCTGTTCTTTCGTTGAATTTGGCTGCCTCATCTGCGCATCCAGAGAGGTCTCCAAATGTAAATCATTGCAAATAAAAAAATTTACATTCACCCCAAGCAGCAGGCTTTTATGTTCAAAGATTTTAAGTCATGGAGCAAACGTTTATACTATACAGTACCTTCTGTGTTTCTAAGGTAAAGCTTGTGTACAGTACGAGCAATATGTCTGTGAACTAAAATAAAAAAACAAATCCTCCATGTTATCTACAGAGAACCATGCAGGGGACAAAATGAGGAATGTGAACATAATGATGCATGTTCATTGTGTCCCACAACACACACCATGCTCCCTTCATCATTTGAACTTTTACATAAGTGTGCTACGTATATCTGCACTATTGCACAACTATGGGTCTACAATGCAATCATAACCATTCACATCTCTTTACACCTGGTGCAATAGTCATGGCTTACAATGATGGGTACCATTTAGACAGAATCATCTTAAAGAAAATCAATGAGGCTCACCTTTTCGCAGTAACACCTCCATTGCTTCCTTGGCTCCAGAAAAGGCAACCGTGTGTATCGCATAATGCCCCAGCTTGTTCTGATGACACAGCTTTGCTCCATGTTTTAACTAGTTAAAAAAAAAAAATCAAACAGACAGCAATTCTAAGAAGGTGAAAAAAATGAATGCTGAAATTTGCTTCCAATTTTGCAATTAATGTAGATGACCAGCATTTTTTTTCTCTCTCAATGTGCTCATTTACCAAATGCCACTTCTAGCCTATAGGGATGGGAATCACCAGGGACCACCTGATATGATATTATCACAATACCTACTGTAGATAATGAATCGATTTCTATTGCGATTCAGTAATTATCATGATTTTAAAAATCTGCCAATGCAATAACCCTATAGGGTCCGGTCTTTAACATGCATGGTTGGTTAATGTCTGTCTGATTGATTGAGGAAAGAGTAAGGCCTTCCTTCCTCCCAGGAAACACAGTCAACCAAGTATGATTACTTCATATATTTCTATCTTCATACTTGGCAAATATAAAAGTTAGATGTATTGAGTTGGATGTTCGTGTTAATTTTTATAGAAGAAAGACATACGCCAAAAAAAAAAAAAAAAAATCTGTTAATTATTGAATTTAGGTGCTTCAATCAGGCCCAATATCCCCAGTAAAGGACAATCTTAATGCTTCAGCATACCAAGACATCTTGCACAATATTATGCTTCCAAACCTGTGTTTCTATTCTAACATGACTGTGCTCCAGTGCCCAAATCAAGGACTATAAAGACATGGTTTGATGAATTTGGTGTGGAAGAACTTGACTGGGCCTAACACAGAGCCCTGAAGTCAACCCCATCAAGCACCATTGGGATGAACTGGAAGATTGAGATTGAGAGCCCGGCCTTCTCGTCCAACATCAGTGCCTGGCTTCGTAAATGCTCTACAGAATGAATGGACATGGATTCTGACAGAAAAACTCCAGAATCTTGTGGACAGCTTTTCAGGAAGAGTGTGGGCTGTTATAGCTGCAAAAGGGGGACTATATAAATGTCATTGCAAGTACAAAAGTAAAAGAAAAAAAATCTTGATTGATGCAAAACGTTCTTTAACCCCTGAAAGAATACTGTACACTTGACTTATACTCACAAGTGAGTCGAGAGCTTCACAGTTATTGTGGCAGCATGCAAACATCACAGGTGTGTTTCCCAAATCTCCCTCCAGATTCGCATCTGTCTGACTGCAGGATAGGAGAACCTGAGACGACACAAATACTGTAACACGTGTACCAGATCAGTGTCTTGTAAGTGCAATTCAGCTGTACCAGGTAACAGAATGTGTGAGAGGCATCTGAGCTGGATAACCGTGTGGGCCACCTGTACTGTAGCAGGTAAATACCGTCAAGTGATGGAGTGTATAGGGCTCTTTATTACCAGGTGTGAGAGTGATTCAGTGTGAGTGACTTATCTGTACCAGGTACCGGAATGTCTGAGAGACTGACCTGCACCAGGTGATTGTGCTCTTTGCTGACCGCCAGGTGAATCGGTGCCATCATGGCTGCGTTCACAATGTTTGGATTGGCACCCAACTCCAGCAACAGTGAGCAGCTTGAATCCTGGTTTTTCTCCACAGCAAAATGTAGAGGAGTTTGGCCTTCTGCATCCTGAACATCCAGCTCTATATAGCACACACGGCAAAAAAAAAAATCACTTGATATTAACTCATTCATGATTTTCTTGCTGTAGATACAGTAGCTACTTAAAATCAAGTAAGAGCCAGATAAGTAACGCATGCAGCTACTGTATGCCATAATGGACTATCCTGGGGCTGTCAATACATCAATAATATGGCAGTGTTTCTACCTTGGCTTAGTGGTTAGCACTGTTGCCTTACACCTCCATGGTTTGGGTTCGATTACCGCCCCAGGTTTGATTCCCGCCTCTTTATGCATGGAGTTTGCTGTGTGTGTGTGTGTAATTTAGGCTAATTGGTGTTCCCAAATTGCCCATGCTGTATGTGTATGTGCCTGATCTGTGATGAATTGGCTCCCCATCCAGGGTGGACTTCGCTTCATGCAAACGAAGCTGGTGTACTTTATTCATTAATTCATCTTATATACCGCTTATCCCGTACAGGGTCGCTGGGGGCCTGGACCCTATCGCAGGAGACTTGGGGCATGAGGCGGGACAAGGTGCTAATCCACATGCTCATTTACACACTATGGACAATTTGGGAAATGCCAATTCTAAAGAAAAAGCCCAATGTGTTGTGCCAAATCTGTCTAATTACATCATGCCATGTAAATGTAAGGGGTAGGGAGAGATTTATGACTCACCCTCTGGTCCTGTCTTAGACACAAGCAGCCGAATAATGTCCAGATGTCCACTAGCGGCAGCATAGTGTATCAGTCCGGCTCCATTTTCATCCCTGGTGCGCAGCTGAGTCGGACTTTTCCTGCTCAGGTAATCCAGAGCTGAAACATCACCTTGAATAACCCACTAAGGGAAAAAAAAGGGGGACATTAGCATCTGTTGTGCCATACCTGTGTTATTTACATCCCACACTGTGAGATGATATATAGCTGAAATCTGAGCAGTGGGGTCAAACATACACACAGAAACAAAGCACACACTGATACAGTATCAGCCCTGGTGTTCATGTAAATGTTCATGTAAACGCTTGACTGCAAACACATTCACACACAAACTCAGACATGACGACGCATCCTGAACGCATTCAGGCAGATTTGCTGAACTCACTTCAAAGACGTTGGCGTTCGTCACCGGATCAGCCTCATCTATTACACAGCAATAGGAGATATTTTCCTTCATTGGGTTTTCCTTGGTGGAATTCTTTCACAGTGCAAAGCTAAGAACGGAAATGAAAACAGCACAAATGCATTATGATTACAAAAGCATAGTGAAAAAAAAATGTTGTGACAAAGTGACGGTTTTAGCTTGAACCGATTTGTTTAGCTTTGTATCTCCGTACAATCTCAGAATGGAGGTTTGGCTAAAAGTTTGCATTTGGGAATTGATGTCTTTAATTTGTGCTGTGTATTTAATGCTTTATCTTTATTACACAGTAAAGGTATCACATATACTGTACTTGTTCTCGTGTCATTCATGTAGCGGAAAGAAATGCAATTAGTGTCTGTAGGAAATTTAATTAGTTTCAGTTTTATACAGTTAATCTAGTTGCTTAGCAATGAACAAACAGAAGTAATAAAATGACACACTACGGTACACACTCCACCTTATATACAGTTCATAGTTCAACCCACACAATCCAGCTGCTCGTCCATGTTTATTATGTATCTAAATATATATATGCATCCACGAGCTTATGGAGCAGATGACGGAAGAATGATTCCATATTATTAGTGAAGTTAAATATGCCGCAGTCTCATACTGTAGCATAGAAAGACACAACAGAATAAAGATGCAATCCTGAACACCTCATTCGCCAGTTTTAATCATGCAAACCTGTTCGTAATCACGCTCACCGCCTACCTAAACAGACTCTTGACCCAAGCTCATTGGGAAGTTACTTCTATGTGTAACCATCAATTATTTTTCTGAGCCTTGTTATCATGTTTGTTTATTCTGGGTTTGATTCTTTCTTTGCTCGTGCTCCTGTCTCTGTCCTCCTTGTTTGACCTTTACAGTTCTCCTGACCTTTTGCCTGATTACTTCACCATGTGTTTTCAACACTGTTTGGACTTTGTCTGCCTTCATCTTAAAAAAAAATAAAAAACAGCTGCCTATGGGCCTGTCACACTATGATGAAGAGTGTCAGGTTCTCAATGCATCTACAGTATCATGTTGTCACTAATTTCATATCACGCACATGATCACCAGGTCTGATGAGATGCAACCACGTTATTACAACTGTATATCCGATCGCATTCACGCTACGCTCTAACTGGTCACGCTGATCTTCTTGAAATGTACGAAGGGGAGCGCTACCATCAGTCCTGGGTCATGTCAACAGTAAAGCATTAATGTATGGGGTTTCTTCTCAGCCAAGGGACTGGGCTCACTCACAATTTTGCCTAAGGACACAGCCATGAATAAAGAATGGCGCAAAAACTTATATAAATACAGAAGCTTCTCAATAAATTTGAACATAATTGAAAAGTTGGTTTATTTCAGTAATTCAATTCAAAATGTGAAACATATATTATAAACACAGACTATATATAAACATATAGTATTAGTCACAATATGACTAATACTCAGTATCTCGGAACATACTGAGCATTTTTAGATATTTATTATATGCAAAGGGAGCCTCAACCATGTATTTAGAGCTGTACATATCCATACTTTTTAATAGTCCATAAAACATTTCTGCATTAATTATTATTTAAATTTTTTGGTCTTGAGTAATATTAAAATTTTCTGAGATACTGAATTTTGGGTTTTCTTAAAATGTAATTGATAATCATCAAAATGAAAAGAAATATATATTTATGACATATATATGAAAAGGCGATTCAATATCCTGTTATTTATCTTGGAGCACAGTGTCCATGATTGATCTGATTTAATTAAAATTAATGAAATTGATGTGTGTGTGTATTATGTGTATATATGTACGGTATATATACAGTATACT
>QMIH01000027.1:533718-551346 GCA_003987875.1 Clarias batrachus | reverse complement strand
ACACACACACACACACACACACACACACACACACACACACACACACACACACACACACACACAGCATACCTCTTATTGACTGCACATGGACAGCCCTTTATACCTAACACATTTTCTATGCCATTAATGATGTAATGATTATTTTTTTTTTACATAATTAAATTAAAAATATAATAATGGTCCATCTCATCTGCTAGTATTTCTCTGCTACATTTATGCATGGAAGTCACGAGTCACATGAATAAATACATTAATGTTGCCTGTGTCATATATTACGATTTAGAGCGAAAATACTTTTAACTATACATTCATATTCTACTGTAGTAGGTTGTTGTTTCTATAGTGAACCCATACACAGGGACTTGTACCACAGAAAGTAAAAAAAATAAAAATAATGTTCATGTATTGAATATTTTTTAAGGAGACGTTTATTTAACATTTATGAAAGAGATCCCAGCTGTGAGTGGTTTGATCCAGGCAAAGGTTTCCTGCACAAGAGAGAGAGAGAGAGAGAGAGAGAGAGAGAGAGAGAGAGAGAGAGAGAGAGAGAGAGAGAGAGAGAGATTGGTTAGTGAAAGACTTTATATTGTAGTTATAACTTTGATAAGAACAGGAACTCCCTTGGATATTCCACATCATTAAATATTAAATCTTACTAAACAAACAATAAAATATTTAAAATATCATTCATTCAGCACCCCTTAAAACTCTTATAAAACTATTATTTCTTTTGCAGTTTAAAATAAATAAATAAACATATATTATGCTCATGTTTGTGCAATAAGGAGTGACATCATTTTTTTTTAGCACAACCTAGGCAATATGATCAACTTCATTCATTTTATTTCATTTTAACCAACTACTGTATACAAACATGCCTGAGCAAAAAATGTAAAAATGGGTCACATAGGCAAATATGTAGCACAATTTATGGTGACCACAAATATCATCAACAACAACAACAACAACAATAATAATAATAATAATAATAATAATAATAATAATGTGCAAAAATAATGTGCTCATTTTTAAAGGTTTTACATATTTGCAATGTCATTCCCAAATGATGGTACTGGTAAAATTTACATGTTATAAAAGTAATGATAACTTTCATTCTATCTGACATATCTGAATACTCAAATGCACAGTCTGATGTCTTCTATATAAGCACATGTGTTTATTTATTTTAATGTATAACTAATCATTATGCATACAAATAGGGACAAAATTCAAGCATAGAGACAAAACTGAGTCAAAAGAGAAGAAAACTATAATGAGGTAAGTGTATCAGTGATTTACAACAATCTAATATTTGCTGGCCATCACTAGCAATCATAATGTTGCATAGTCTGTTGGAATAACACACTTCAAAACATATTGTTGTACCTGGTATAATAACTTGGTCTGGAGTGTGTTATTCCGTACACAATGCTAATATTACCTTGTGAAAGCTGCCTGAAGCTGTTTACTTTGTATATATTGTGCATCAAAAATTATCAATTTTTTTTATATTATAGAGTTTATACTACATTTATACAGCCATATAAACTCTTTTTTTCCACTTTGAATGAATGTCAGCATTGTAGTTGCAGAGCTGGAGCGCCCCCTAGTGGACAACAGTACTATGACGCCAGAAAATAAAATACTCCCTGATGAATTCTTTAATTTACATGTATTTAGGAAAGAAGGCTTGATGTGATACTGAATGCATCTTTACTTTTAGAGAGTGAGACTTTATTCTTGTCAGTATTTCATGATATAAAAAATATGCACAACACAATTAAATTAATTTAAAACACAATTAAAATGTATTTAAAAATAAAACTTAACAGTAATATAACAGATGTATTTTATAACTTAAATGATGGATTATGGAATGGATTATTACCCAATCCCAAAAAGAGTCCACTTGGATAGGTTCCAATCCCCCTGCAACCCTGTACAGGATAAGCAGTATAGAGAGTGAGCGAGCTGTATAGAGGGTGAGGAATTCACAATAAAGAGCAACTGATCCGGCAATTTAGTTTTAAAGCAGAACCCGAAATACAAAAATAAAGAGCAACTCATTTGAAAAACATCTGATACCTGAAAAAAAAACTGTTTAAATTAAAATATATAAAAATATATATTAATATATTCAAATAATTAAATAAAAATATATGAAAAAAGGAAGAAAACTGTAATGAGGTAATAAGGTGAGTTATTGCAGGTAATGTAATGTTGTATGTACAGTATAGCGTTATCTACAGTAAATCCTGACTGTATATTAAGCACTGAGTATTTAAACGTAACTGTGGAAAAACAAAATGTGTGACCGATATGAAATTACTTACTTTACTCTGGGAATCCTGAATAGTTAAGTTTTTGGAAATCTTTATTTTTAAGATCTGTATTAAAGTCTCTCTATCGCTCTCTTAAAAAAAAAAAAAAAAAACATTAAAATGATATATTTTTAAATGCAAAAGTTCAAAGCAAAGAAAATAACACTGAGTTTCTGATATTACGGTAAGGTTGTCACTCACATTATTTAATACACTCATCAATATATGAGGGACATTTGAATATATTTCTCATGAATGAATGTGTAAAACATTTACTGATGACTTCAAGCACTGTACAGTGATGAGACTCTTAGCCGCAGTAAAACATTTGAATGGTGCAATCATATATCTGTCTGTGGGAACAGTCCACACAATCACTCACTTACACCACTTGTACAGGAACTCGACTTGTTGCCGCATCCCCATACAGTCCTGACCTTGCACCAAGCCATTTCCCGAGCCATTGCCAGCAGATGTGTAGCAGACGTACTGAGAAAACTTTCTACTGTGATGGTATCCAACGCTAGTGAAACACTGGGATAAGTGCATTAGTGTAGCAGGGGATTATTTAGAGAAATATAAAGCCGTTTTTATTCTCATAACTGTGTTCTCTTATTCTGCACACTCAAAAGAGTCGGGTTTAATTTGAATACTCCTCTCATTATACACACCACAGAAAATGTCATTTCTCACATTATTAATTATGCATTATACAGTATTATGTTATATTATATTATACTTTGGTGGCACTGTAACTTAAAGGTTTCGCCTTAAACCTCCAGGTCCCGGGTTTGATTCTCGTGCTGCGGTCTGTGTGCATGGAGTTTCATGTTCTCCCCGTGCTTGGTGGGTTTCCTCTGGATTCCTCCCACAGTCCAAAGACATGCAGATTAGCCCTTATATGCCCATAGTGTGTGAGCGCGTGTGTGAATGCTGACCAGAGGTCCTACCATGGTCTACCATTTGCCATTACAGAAGTTCCTGCATGTAAGGATGGATATGATAGAATATGATATGATATTATATATATGAGAATTAACTAACTAGCATCTATGATCTTCAAAGTATAAACAATTAGATTTAATTTTATTTTCATATACTGTACTGTATGAATTTAATAACACACATTTTACATGCTTGATTTTTTAAATATTTTTTTTCTATTTTAAGTAATTACTAAAACTACACTCCCACTCTCCTGAACCCTAACAGAATAATCTTTTATACTCTCACCACTGATGAAGGTATATTGATTTTTTTCACATCTACGTATATGTGCGGGTGATACCATTCCTTAACTGCAATTTCAAAAACATTGTTTTATCTTCGGTGACTTATCACTATGTATGACTTTTACTGTACGTAGAAAAACCTCTAGTTCTTTAATAAATAATTAACAAATGCTCTCACATGCTTCAAACCCCCTATGACCCTCTTACCACATCTGAATTCTATGAATTGAATCCAAAGTTAGTATGTACAGTACAGTATATACACTGATCAGCCACTCTCCTTCTCCAGCTCTGGCCCATGACTACAACACCTCTGGTGGTGTGCAGTGGCATTTGGCCACTAGGTGCCTGTGAGCTCTTGGTGTCCCCCTGGCCCCATGTGCAGCTGGTTGTGGTGCACTTAGTGTTCTGGTGCCTTTCTATTCTTCCCAGCATTTACTTTTTTTCTACAAATTGTGCTGAATTGGCCTTTCTGGAACCCGGATCCTGGAGGTGCAAGGCGACAGTGCTAACCACAGAACCATCGTGCCACATGGCGTGCCAATGGCATATTTGAGAGGTGCTTAATTACCGTGGTCCAGGGGACCTTCTTTGAATAAATTAGATAATCTTCAACAAAAAAATTTCTTCCGTAAAATTCCAATTTTTTTAAGTGCTAAATATTCCTTAATCAATTACATTACACTGCACATATTCTTGGGTTATACTTTCAAAGTTCATTGTATTCACAATAAACATACTATAGAGACTTCAAGACAATTTATATACTGTACATGAACATGTGGCAAGCATGCTTATGATGAGTGTGACAATCATCACAATGACGTTAAAGAGACCTCTGAGGATGTCGACACTTGAGGTAAGGGATTAAACAATACACTCCACTCTGTAAATTAAGTTTTCATTTGTCACATACACATTACTGCACGATGAAATTCTTTCTCTGCATGTCCCAGCTCAGGGGATGGGGTCAGAGCACAGGGTCAGCCAGGATACAGCGCCCCTGGAGCAGACAGGGTTAAGGGTCCACCTGGGGCAGCTTGGTGGAGCTGGGGCTTGAACTGCTGACCTTCTAATCAGTAACACAGAGCCGTAACCCTCTGAGCTACAATACCACTGCACTCAATTTAATCAATTCATCTTCTATTTTTATTCATTTCAATAGTAACCCATTTTGTACAATACCTGATATACTGTACTGTATGTGATCTGACCTCATATTTCTTCCTCCATTTCCTGTCAGTCTTTCTCAAATTATATAAAATGAGTGATTGAACCTCATATTACAGTAGATGTTGCTCTTATTCATTCAAACAATGATTTATCTTAGTTCTTCGAAAGCAAAAGACGCTGTGATGTAAGCCAGTACATGAGAGTATGTAGAGGTTAGGGTGAAGTGTGAAAGGTGAAGGTTGGTATGGGTGAAGCTCACACATGCTTTATCCAAGATTAGCCCAGACCACTTTATCTGGAATGCAGAGATATCCTGGTGAGAAATTAACGGTTATTTCAACTATACTGCATATCGTTCCCACAGGAGCAACGATCTCCGAATAAGAAGGTTCCCTAAACCATAAAAATTGACAATGATATTAAAAGTTAGTACATTTTCATAAATAGTGGTTAGTGAGTTCAGAGCAATTCTTCCAGAGAAGAGATTATTTTAATTTCCTACTAGATGTGCCTGCGACTTCATTCGCATGGAATTTAATTGCACACCGATAAGCCATCTGTTGAATGATGTTGGAATGAACATACCACGGAATGAAGGTGTGAGATCACGTTTATTAAATAGATTTCAATTCATGAGTGCATATTAAAAATGTACGGCGGCATGTTTTCTAGGTCGATTTTTTTCATGATACTGAATAAGAGCGTTTCCCATTTAAATTTCAAAGTAGCATATCTTCTCTACCCGTGGGCCGATTGCGATGAAACAAAGCCTGTATGTTACCTCAAGCTCAGGCAAACGCACCTGTGAAAACCCCATTAAAATTGATTTAGTAGTTTTTAAGTGATGCCTGCACAAACAAACAGACAGACAGGTAACAATTCCAAAAAAAATCCTTGATGTGATCTACTGTATTACTCATCTTACGTCCCTCAAATTACTCCTTCGCAAATATCTTTGCAAATAGCAATATACAGTAACTTTACAATTTTATTATTTGTACAGACTTTTGTTTAAGATGCGTTTCGCTGTACACAAGCAATAATCTACAGTATTCCTGGATTGCGAGATTTACATAAAGTGGAAGGCTGTGACCTCATTCTGACCATTTATACTTACAATTAACAAGCTTTTTAGCAAGCGTCCATGAGACACATACGGTTAGGTTGTCAGTAATGACTTGTCTGTCCCTAAGGCTCTTCCATGCTGTCACGACTTTATTTATTAATTTCATTATTATTATAATAATTTTTTTATTATTACTATTCAATCATGTGAAATATCCACCATATATGCCCATGAGAATGAGGATGTTTGTTAATACAGTGTAAACAACTTTCAGAGTCGCGCCGTTATAGAAAATTACAGTGAAATTTCATTCTTAAATTATACCGTGCCGTGGTATCAAGCGGTGCAATGTGATTTGTCCATACAGGTTTAGAAGCGTAATTGGTTTTACAATTGCTTTCTCAGTTGGAGAGAATGTATTGAAGAGCATCATCCACGATCTACAAAGAACAATTTCATCTTCTCAGTAATGTAAGCTTACACTCTTCACACCCTCATCACACCGCGAGAGAAAGATGGAATCACTCAGAGGTGTACTGTATGTCCATGACCTCTGACTGACCTGTTGAGATTTATGAAGCCTTTAATCATATGACGCACTCATGACGACACTTGAAATGTGACACAAGAACAGAGATGCGATGTCTGTCTATTTAAGTACATATTTTTTAAGTTGTTCATAATTAAACCTGAATTCACAAAAATCAGAACAAGGTTTTTACATTTTTTTTTTTAACGGCTGCGTTTTTATATCTCAGCTATTGGGATGTGAAGATAAATGTCCTTATGGGGACATCTGGCTGGTGCAGGTTTCCTTTTTGTTTCTTGAGTTTAGGGTTAAATTTATAACGTTGGAAGGTCCTCACGCAGAGACTAAGATGTGAGTGTGTGTGTGTGTGAGTGAATAAATTATGCAGCAACACAAAGAAGAAGCTCGGGAACTGCCATGTCATTAGCGATAAGGTTGAATAAACAAAAAAGAAACTGTAACAGTCAATTAAATAAATGAATTCTTAATTTCATGGTTGCCGTAGGTCAGCTTTAGGGGCTTAGTGTGTCACTATATATTTATAGAACAAACAAGCACGGCACTTTGTTTACTTTATTATACTTCCAGGAATATTGCTAATCATCTTATTTCAGTTCAATTATACTGAGTACATTTTAATTAAATGATTATTTTAATCTTCAGTTCTTTATTACAGTGTATGTGTGTGTGTGTGTGTGTGTGTGTGCAACGTGTGTGAATCCAGCCTGAAGTGCTTTATGTGATCCTTTCACACTTAGGTTTTTTTAGATCATTTAATTAAAGGGTGTGTTGTGGAGTTTTACTTCTCATGTAATTTATATGTATTAATATGTCATATTAAAATGTGAAACTAAGACAGAACATTTGAATGATTGTAATTGCTTGAGAGCTGAACATTTGTTCTGCCATCTGCATTGTCTATACATCCGTGTTTAGACATACGATCTTCATATGAGGATTGCTATACGGTATATGAGGGGTGTTCAAGTCAAACCGGGACTTTTGAGTCAGTCATGGAAGCACTTTCAGAAAGAAAACACATCTGATAATATTAATAATGTTGTCTCCATAATACTTGTGTGGTGTAGTGGTGCCTCAATCAATTAAGGCTGTGAGTTACTGGGTTACTGATTGGAAGGTCGGGGGTTCAAGCTTGAGCATCACTCAGTTGGGACCTGCTGAGCACTTGAGCGAGGCCCTTACCCCTACCTGCTCCAGAGGCGATGTATCCTGGCTGACCCTACCCTCTGGCCCCCGCTTCCAAACTGGGATATGTGGAGAAAATCATTTGTGCAATCACTGTGCTGTAAGGTATATTTTATGCACATTTCCTTTGGCTGCGTAGTACTGGTAAGAATTTAGTCAAGTCAAGTCAAGTAAGCTTTTATTGTCACTTCAACCATATACAGTTCAGTACACAGTGAAAGGAAACAACATTCCTCCAAGACCAAGGTGCTACATACTGTACAACATAACATACTGTACAGTACAGACCAAATGTTTGGACACAGCTTCTCATTCAAAGAGTTTTCTTTATTGTGCTCTTTATTGTGTTCTTTAGCCCAAACGCGTCTCTTCTGCTTGTTGCCTGTCCTTAGCAGTGGTTTCTAGCAGATATTCTAGCATGAAGGCCTGATTCACACAGTCTCCTCTTAACAGTTGTTCTAGAGATGTGTCTGCTGCTAGAACTCTGTGTGGCATTGAGCTGCTCTCTGATCTGAGCTGCTGTTAACCTGCGATTTCTGAGGCTGGTGACTCGGATGAACTTCTCCTCCGCAGCAGAGGTGACTCTTGGTCTTCCTTTCCTGGGGCGGTCCGCATGTGAGCCAGTTTCTTTGTAGCGCCTGATGGTTTTTGTGACTGCACTTGGGGACACTTTCAAAGTTTTCCCAATTTTTCAGACTGACTGACCTTCATTTCTTAAAGTAATGATGGCCACTCGTTTTTTTTCTTCACAGCTGCTTTTTTCTTGCCATAATACAAATTCAACCTCTTTGAATGAGAAGGTGTGTCCAAACTTTTGGTCTGTACTGTAAACTAACATAAACTAACTAGCTGACTTAGAGTCCTAATTAGCTGTCTAGCTGAGACTATTTAAAACCCATTTCACTTTTGTTAATTACACCAACTGTTGGTCACCTGCTATGCCAGGTGTGGAAGGATAAAAACGTGTTGGTGGAGAAAAATAACTAGTTAAACAAAACAAACAAACAAACAAAAAAATCATAATCTGTTGATAATAAACAGTATTTTGCCAGAACTGTTGTAAAAAAAACAAAAAAGTAACATCACACTCGATATAGTACAGATGGTGACCTATGACCTCATCACAGCTATGCTGTACTGCTGGATTTAGCAACCCCACATCAAAGCCATGATGATATCCAGCACAATAGCACTTGTCTCCTGTAATATCACATAATAATATTGAGTGAAATAATGATCTAATTTAGGGTGTTTTTTTTGTTGTTGTTGCTAGATGCTAGCTTTGACTTACAGTAAAAGACAATGGAACATACTGTTTGTAATTCTAACTGTGGCGGGGGACCCGACACCCTCTCCAAGATTCATACAGCTCTGCGTCCCAACCAGCAATTCAGCACCACGGACAGCGAGAAAGGGGCGGGGCGCCGTAACTTTGCACTTTGCTCCTGATTTTCACTCACCGTCCTGGAGGCAACGCGCGCCTATAAAAGGGGAACAGATCTCCAACCCAGTGAGTAGATTATGGAAAACATTGATGCCACTAACCCCGTGTTATTTGTATCCTCCTTTCCAGACTCTGACAGCTCCGGCGAGCCACAAAGCGAAGCACGCCCAAGGAGGACCTGCCGCCGCTGCGCGACGGCCACCTCCCCGCATACGACAACCTCTACGTCCTGCCCAGCTCAACGCTGTCGCTGCTCGCTCGTGGAGGACGCGGAGGCCACCCTTCCTTGAACGGGGCTCATCACACCAGGCTTCTCCCTACACACTCACCCCCTCCCCTTTCGCTTCACAAATAAATGCACACTAAGCAGCACCTGCCATCTGTGTCTGTGTCTGTACGCCGCTAGGAAAAAAGGAAGCTTTACATAACGTACGCAAAAAAAAACTGTCAAACGCAACTATAAGAACGCATTTTTCTTAATAATCTAGTTTGATAAACAAATAATTGGTTTTTGACCTATTGTAACTAAAACATTATGTGGAAATGTATCAACGCATTGTGTTCACATTGAATATTTGAGTGCCCAGGTGTTTGACAACACGAATGGAAACACAAACGCTGATATTAAGTTCCAGGAAGTTGGAGAAGTGATCGCAAAGAACAGGTGCTGCATCCGAGGAGATAAGAAGGGATCATCGTGAAGGACAATAAAGTGTTCGCTAACATTACTAAAGCTATAAACTAATGAATCGATAAACATCGGATATGTTACTGTATGATGTTAACCTTTACGACTTTCAGTTATACATAAATGAACAATTTTCGGTTTGCCATGTTATTTCTAGCAGTGATTCACAAATGTAATTGGATTCATATTTTCACAAATAGCACACAAAAAATGTGTGTTAAATGTTCATTTTTACCCCATGAATGTAAAGTAAATTACCTTTAACCAAACAATGTACTGTACTTAAGGACATCTTTACTTTACATGGGCAGTTTTATTAGAGGATACAATGGAACCTCGGATTGCGAGTAACGTGGTTTACGAGTGTTCCGCAAACCGAGCAAAGATTTTTAATAAATTTTTAATCAGAAACCGAGCAAGTATTAGTTTACGAGCGCCGAGTATCATGTATCACGCATGCGATTCTTATTTTGACACCGAGCGTCACTCTCTCACCTTTTCACCCCCCCTCCCCTTCCTACTTTTTTTTAAAGGTAAAGTGCAGATTAATTTGTTTTATTTTCATTTTATAGATTGCATTAATTATTTTTATGTATGTATTTTTTGGGGCTGTGGAACGAATACTTTGAGTTTTCTTAAGGGAAATGATAATTACGAGTGTTTTGGAATACAAGCCCACTTCCGGAACAAATTATGCTCGTAATCCAAGGTTCCACTGTACATTTTACTTTTACTCCACTCAAACGTACAGCAAATATCTGTACTTTTACTTAACTACATTTAACATGGCGTTGCGTTATATAAGAACAATGTTGTGTAGTATTCAAATTTTGCCACCCATCGACGATTATGCGTAATTGCATGACTTGACTTTGTTTTGAGACACGCCTACAGTAATAACATAAAAGTTGTCTGAAGTCTGAAGCAGAGCTGGTTGCCAATACTGTAGCAAGGAAAACAGCAGGTTCACAAATGGAAAGCATAGTGAGTACGTGAGGTAATGCAAACCCTGAACTT
This sequence comes from Clarias batrachus, assembly GCA_003987875.1. Lineage (NCBI taxonomy): Eukaryota > Metazoa > Chordata > Actinopteri > Siluriformes > Clariidae > Clarias > Clarias batrachus. Next base: position 540,670 of record QMIH01000027.1, on the reverse strand, counting down.
TTGAGAGTTAAAAGTAAATTGAAGGTGAGTACTTTAAAATGGAGATCGAGGACTTCTACTTTTTGCTAGAATCTGTAATTTTGCAGTAAGAAGGGGATTTGTGTACTTTGCCCACCTCTGTATACTGGATTTCCTGATGCAAAGCTTTCCATTGCTATCTGGGCTTGGGACCAGAACTAAGGGTGCCCTACAACCTCAGTGGTTGGATGTAAGACATTAGCTGGGAAGTGAACCCATATGTTCCACATGGCAGGTGAGAAGCCCTCCACTGAGCCTCCAATGCCCTACACGAGTCATTAACATCGGTCTGAAAAAAGCACTGAAGCTGTAAATGTAAAATCTATCCTGTATGTGGCTGTAAATTGGATTGGGGTTTAATGCATTACTTTTAATAATGTTTTATGATTTTTTAATAGATAAGATGACCTCAACCACTCACCTACATTTGGTTTTACTGCTTGCCTAATAAAAATGAATAGTCATCCAATTTTTAATGTTTGGTAGTATATTAGGCACGAATTAATTTTAGTACGTGGAGAATCAGAAGAACAGAATACTGTACATCATCACTTCCAAACACAGTGTCCACTCTGTCACATCTTCTCTTAATTCACACCTTGACAGTAACACCTCCCACGCACTGATTCACGGGGGTCCGATTTTTTTTTTTCCTTATAGGTTTCATAATGAACTAATGCTGACCCAAGTATTAATGTTAACTCTGAAAAGGCTAGCGTGACTGTCAGTCAGAAAGCAACCAGGTAACAGAAATGCACTGAAGATTCTAGAACAATCTAGAACAGTAAAATGTATCCTAGAGGCATTGGTGCTTAAAATATAAAACACAACAGTAAACATTCTACATCTTTTACAATACTCCCAGTAATCAGGAATGTACAGCTGCCCTAAATATCTGAAACTCAGCCTTTTCTAGAGCACAAGTGTTTAAACTATTCTGAAAATGCTCAGGACATTTAAACTGCGATATGAATTCTAGACTGAAAATTTCGTAGCACAACATTAAGGCTTATCAACAACGTTTATAAAATGAAAACCCACCAAGATGTAAACTCTAGAATTGAACTATACAATGTATAGCCTCACTGAAGGTAACTTTGACAGTCTTTACAATGAGCAATGCTAAAAATTACTGAGCAATACAGAGGACTCCAGAGTCACACTAAGTAATCCGGAGCTATACTGAGAAGGAAAAAACAAACAAGCACTGATGATTTTACAATAATACTGAAAATTCTAGAAAATTCTTTTTTGAATGACCTCACACAGAGAATCCTGAAGTCACACTGAGGATGCCTGATGCTGTAGCCCACTCTAGAACTGGAATGATGATTCTGCAATGATGTTACAATTTCTTGAGCTACAGTCAGGATTCTAGAAGCACATTGATGATTCTACAATGACTCGACAATTTTTAAATGAGGATTTTACAATTTCTATGACTCTAATGTCTAATGAGTGTAAGCTTGAGTGATGATTGACTACAATTTCTAGAGGTACAGTGAGGATTCTAGAAGCACAATGAAGCTCTAATTCTAGAAGCAGAATGAGGATTCTACAATGAATACAGATTATAGAGGTACAATGAGAACTCTACATTGACTCTACAATTTCTAGAGGTACAATTAGGATTCTACAAGCACTCTGCAATTTCAATGACTCTCTAATGACTGAATGATAAGCTTGAGTGATGATTCTACAGCGACTGGAAGGATCTTAAAGCAGAATGAGGATTCTACAATGACTTTACATTGACTCTACAATTTGATAGGTACAATGAGGATTCTAGGAGGACAATAAGGCTTTTAAAATCTCCGTTGGCATGATTAATTTTCCAGAAACACACAGATGATCCTGTAATGACTCTGTGATACACTGAAAGTGACAATTCTAGAGGAGAGAGAATCAAAGGCCACACCAAGGATTAAAAAAAAAAAGAAAAGCAGAAGAGTCTACAGTCATACTCACAATTTTACGATGACATTGAGTAGTTGAAATATAGAGCTATACTGAGGATTCTGGAATGGCACAATGGCACAGTGAGCACAAGGATGATTCTACTTTAAGTGTGATTCTTGTGAGAATGCTAGATTCTAGAACTGAGAATTCTACAACGACACTGAAAATATTAGATATACACCCTAATACCACACTAACGTTTGTACAGTAATACTGGGAATACACACACAGAGACACATTGAGTTTTGTAGAACTAAAGAGAGGATTTATAGTTTTTTCTCTGTTGTTTCTCTATAAAAAACTGAACCATGATTTTCTCAAGGTTGAGGATTGAGGTTTTTTCTTCTAGAAACTTATACCAATTTTAGAATCAACATTCATGAAGAAATATGAATAATTTGCACTTTTAATTATTATTGTTTGATTTGAAGAAAGACAGTACAGTATAATGTTAAAAACGACCATTTTGGGGACACTGTCTGTCAAATCATCTGTCCAAATCAGCTAAACTTGAAATTGTTAGGGAATCAAGATTGGTCACATCCATGTTGCAAAAACTTCAGAAGCAGCTTCTTTGGCACAACAATTTTCTGTATTATATGTATAACCTACGGTGGCCGTGAAGTGCAAAACAACTTAACAAAACCGAAAACAAAATAACATTCAAAGACAAAATAACAAATTCAAAACCAAATTAACAAATCCGAAAACTAAATAGCAAATTCAAAACCAAATTAACAAAACCTAAAACAAAATAACAAATTCAAAATCAAAACAGCAAAACTGAAAACAAATTAACAAAATGCAAAATGAAATAACAAATTAGTTTTGGGTTTTGTTATTTTGTTTTGGGTTTTTTTTATTTTGTTTTTGAATTTGATATTTTGTTTTGGGTTTTGTTATTGTGGTTTTTAATTTGTTATTTTGTTTTCATTTTGTTAAGTTGTTTTGCACTTCCCGGCCACCATAATAACCAGAGGTGGAAAGTAACGAATTACATTTACTCGTGTTACTGTAATTGAGTAGTTTTATGTGTAGTTCTACTTTTTAAAGTAGTTTTTAAAATCTGTAATTTTACCTTTACTTACGTATGTTTTGTTTGAAGTATTGTAATTCGCTACATTTTTAATCATATGTGCTACTGAGTAAAACAAATGAATGAAAATGCAAAAAATATTCTAGTTTGTTTAAATCAGGGGTGTCCAAATCCAGTCCTGGAGGGCCAGTGACCAGCACAGTTTGTAATTCACCAACACCTAAACACACCCACTGAACCTAGTAATTAACAGATTAGTTAAATCAGCTGTGTTTGAGAAGAAGAAGCACCAAACTGTGTTGGACACTGGCCCTCCAGGACTGGATTTGGACACCCCTGATTTAAACAAACTAGAATATTTTTTGGTTTAAATGCTTCGTTGCGTGTGTGTGTGTATCATGTCCTGGTCGCGCGCCGCTCCAGACTCCACTCCAGTTTTTCTGACTGTCCCCACATCGGCATCTACCTGACCTTCCACACGGTCGCTTCTGCCCTGAGAGTGACATCATCAACCAGCGCCACCATATTTTAACCGGAGAGAGACGCGGGAAAGAGGAAAGAGATTGTGATTTTTGGCGTTTTGATATTTGGTTTTGACTTTTTGCCTCCCATTGCCTTTGATTATTGCTTTGGTTGGGCTTTGTATATATTTGTCTTTGTATTATATAATTTTACTGTATGTTTGTGCACTCACCAGTAGTAGGGGCGTGGCTGCCATTTATCTTGGGAAGAGGGAATTTATTCACTGTTTTTGGTTTAGGGAGTCAGGGAAGGGACCTGTATTTTTATTTTTATTATTATTTTTTTTTGCAGGTAATCTAGCCACTAAATATAAATACCATTTAGTTTATTATTTTGGCCTGGGTCCATCCTGAATCTGATCCTCCTGTTGTGTGTATGTGTGTGTGTATTTTTTTTGTAAAGCAATACAAACCTCATTATTTCATCAGTTAATGACTGGATCTAGTTCTTCCAGCAATATACCACCATTTCCATACAGTTTAAAATAGAATCCTGAACCATTCTTTTGCTGTACGGCCCGACACTAGACTGGGACATAACGCCATATGAAAGTGACCACTTTGATTTTCAAGCACAAGAAAGACAACAGCTTTATTATGCAAAGGTGTTCCTTCAGTTAAAAAAAACTAGTTTGAGATTTATATCTGCTCATCTTTTTTGAACTACACTAGAATGCCTCATCCCACCCCGCTGTTAAAAAAAAAAGGTTACTCAATAACGTTTCCTCTGAGGAATTTTTTATGAGCTACTTTATACTTTTACTTGAGTAGATTTTTTTAATGGTAACTTTACTTTACTTCAGTAAAATTTCACTGAAGTAACAGTACTTTTACTTGAGTACAAAATTTTAGTACTCTTTCCACCTCTGTGTATAACATTAGAAAAAAATAAAATCAGCACCAATATTGTGCTATGGCTGTATGGATTTACTTAAATAAAGATTGTAGAATATCCCTCATGAAGCTTCTACAATATGAACAATGAACGTTCTGCAAATTTGACTAGAACTATAACTTTAATGTCAATTATAGAATTGCAATGAAAGGATTCTGGAGGTTTTATTCTGCACATAATTAAAGTATTAAACATAACAACAGATGGCATCCTAATATACATGCTGAGGATGTAAAAGTTGCCAGACGTGGCAAGAGTAACAAACAAACCATATCTCCAGTAAACCCCTCTCTTTCTCTGTCTCCCTCTTTTATACACACAAACACTTCAGGACCGTTCCTATTTTTAGCACCATTGATTGAGGTCTTATTATTATAATTTAGCAGAATCGGAGATCAGGTCCTGCCTTCTGCAGATGTTCACTTAAATTATAGTCCCTGGGTTGTAAATGTCTGACAGCACTACCAAGAACTGTTTACATTTTATTATATTTCTCAAAAAACAGTCCACACCTGCACAATACACACTACACTTGGACAACACATACACACAAGCATACTAATTTGTATTTTTTATTTTTTTTTATGCTTGAAGGCATAACCAGTTTACTGGGCCAAAATATCACTTGTGTTACACTATGGTTCGTGTTTCTATGGCAACTGCCCACACAAACACACACACGCACATCAAACACATAGCTTTCAAAAATGTTTCGTAGTCGAGGGAACACAGTGGTTCAGCACAAAGTTTATATTTATCTTTTTTTCATATTAAAAGCTAAACCTAATCAGATCTTGGCATTTTGGCACTGCATTCATACAAAATATTTTCTTAAAGGTAAAAACAAACACATGCAAAAATATTGTTTATAATACATACAGTATACTGTAGTAATACACAGAGATTGGGTTTTGTTCTATTTTCCGCAACATCGACTGAGGTCTTATTATTATCATTTAACAGAATAGCAGATCAGTTCCTTTCTCCTGCAGATGTTCAGTTATAGCCAGTAAGATGCAAAAGCCTAAGTGCACAATCAGGATATATCTTAAAAAAATGCATAGCAATATAAAAGAAAAGATTCCATCACTGTGCCTTCGGTTACAGTTACGGTTACAACTTTGTGAGCTTTAACATTAAATTCTACAATCTCGATCGGTGTAAGTAAGAATAATTGCTCTCCAGGACTGTGCTGTACAGTTATACAGTAATAATATTTCAATGTTAGGAAAAACGATCTGAGATGATGAATTTGTGGCCGGTTTTTCATTAAGGCATGATAGTGCCCTTAATCAAATACCAAAGTTTTGCCCTGAATGGAAATAACAATCATGGTCTGGGGTGTCTTATTATCAAACCACACCAGAAGACCAGAAGTGCTTGCACAGGACAGCTGCTACTTTTAAATGTTTTAAAATCTAGTATGGCCAGCCCGAGCCCTTTATCCTCAAAATCAATCAGTCAACGTTAAAATCATTAACATTAAAACCACTTAGGTTTTAGGTTACCCGTGTAGCGCTGGGGCAGCTCTGGCCTCTGGGGGGCATGACTCCACAAGACCTCTGGGTGTGTGCCGTGGTGTCTGGCACCAGGACGATGGCAGCAGATCCTTTGATTGCTATGGGTTGCAATGTTGAGCGGACTTGTCTGTCCGGCACATTCCATGGATGCTTGGTTGGATTGGGATCTGGAGAATTTGGAGGCCAGGTCAATAACCTTGAACTCTTTGCCTCCTTAGCAAATGTGCAGCAAGCTGTGATGCCCTGAGCGTTCTGGTGCCTTTCTATCATGACAGGCTTTGACTTTTTTGGCAGTTTGATCAGACCAGACAGTCCTGCCTTTGGTCCCTGTGGCTGAGTCTTGGGTGTCCGTTATGATGATGTTGCCAGTTTACTGGTATATTCTTTGCCACACCTGTTACTTTCTATTTTCATACGCAGTCCAGGAGCCTACCCTGTACAGTTGTGGCCAAAAGTTTTGAGAATGACACAAATATTAGTTTTCAGAAAGTTTGCTGCTAAACTGCTTTTAGATCTTTGTTTCAGTTGTTTCTGAAATATAATTACAAGCACTTCATACATTTCAAAGGATTTTATCAACAATTACATGACATTTATGCAAAGAGTGTTGCAGTGTTGGCGCTTCTTTTTCAGGACCTCTGCAATTCGACTGGGCTGCTGTCAATAAACTTCTGGACCAAATCCTGACTGATAGCAGCCCATTCTTTCATAATCACTTCATGGAGTTTGTCAGAATTAGTGGGTTTTTGTTTGTCCACCCGCCTCTTGAGGATTGACCAAAAGGTCTCAATGGGATTAAGATCTGGGGAGTTTCCAGGCCATTGACCCAAAATTTCAACGTTTTGGTCCCTGAGCCACTTAGTTATCACTTTTGCCTTATGGCACGGTGCTCCATCGTGCTGGAAAATGCATTGTTCTTCACCAAACTGTTCTTGGATTGTTGGAAGAAGTTGCTGTTGGAGGGTGTTTTGGTACCATTCTTTATTCATGGCTGTGTTTTTGG
>QMIH01000027.1:500277-530484 GCA_003987875.1 Clarias batrachus | reverse complement strand
TACTGATATATATCATTGATCACATCAAAGCTGATCAGCTTATTTTTAGCTTTGACCTTTTAGCTCTTCTATTTTTTACTTCTGATGAAGAGATCAGGAGTAGACAGAGATGGGACTGAAAATGCCGGAATGTTCCTTTAAACTGCAGATTGAAGTGAAGACTGAGTGACAGAGACTCAGAACTGGATATAGCGTTGTGCAACATGAGTCAAGGCGAGTAAAGGGTACGTGCATTGAGACACAATGCATAAATCAGCAGGACACATTGTATTCCCTGCATAGCAATGTGTGTGTGTGTGTGTGTGTGTGTGTGTGTGTGTGTGTGTGTGCTGGCTGTATTCAAATTGTGCGCTCTGATGCGCTTCTCTTTCTTTCCACTATGGGGTGCAGCTTCACTCTAGCTCTCTCTCTCTCTCTCTCTCTCTCTCTCTCTCTCTCTCTCTCTTTCACACACACACATACACACCCTCCCCTTACACACTCACTCTCACACTCTCTCTCTCACACACACACACACAGTCAGCAGATGGACGAAGCTTTGCTCTGGTGCACACTCTTATTTTATTTCTCGTGGTGAAACGTTTCTATATAGTCAAGATTTGCACTGAAGATTCATCAGCTGTAGGAAAAAGATCCCTTCTTTATTGATCTATCTATTTATCCATTTATCTATCTCTGTCTATCCCTCTATCCATTTTTTTCTCTTTGCTGATTGTGTGGAAGACGGTTTGCATGCCAAAGCTGCTTTACTTCAGAAAGGTAAGATCACTCACAACACACACACACACACACACACACACACACACACACACACACACACACACACACACACACATGTTGCTATATAACCTCTGTTGCTGCTATGATGAATCAGGTATGATGTTCAGCTAGAAACAGAGTTACTGCATCTTTACTTTTGTTGGGTGCGTGTGAGAGTGTGAGTTTCTTTGAAAAATGCTATATGCTCAGATATCCTGTTTTTTTTTTTTAGTGTTTTTTTTAGAACGATCAGCTCAACAGTTTGCAACAGGCCATTAATTACATGCTGTAACTAAGAATTAAATGATCAGTTTTGAAGCAATGTCCAAGTAACACTGTTAGTATTGGATTAACTCATATCACAGAATGAAATCCTACAGAACCTGATTAAACTCTTACACTGACCAGTTAATGACTATTATTGTGTATAACTAGTGTGTCTTGTAACTTAGTGCTTAGTAAAATGTATTAAAAAAAATAAATAAATAAAAACAAAACAGTTCCTAGAGACTAGAGATAATATTGAAAAAGCTCAATTTTAGGCACTGAATTGGCACCTTGTCCAGGCTGTAAGTCTCCCCGCGGCACTGTATACAAAGCAGTATAGACCATGAGTGAGTGAGATGTGCTGAAGTTTTGAACTAACACCCTTAGTACACTGGTTACATGATTTAATTATTATATTAATAATTATACTAATATTATACTATTAAATAGATAGATAGGTAGACATCAAATGATTGTGCAACCCTAATTAAATGTAATTCATATATATGTAATAATACTGTATAATACATACTTTTGCAATTATTTTGACACATGTTGAGATGATGCAATATAGGGGTTGCATGATTTGATATATATATATAAAATTTCAAATAATTTCAATTATATATTTATGTAAATTATGTCTAAAAATTTTATTATTATTTTGACACATATTAAGATCTTAATGGTATTTAACCATTGTATTAATCTAGATAAACACCAAATAACTGGACAGAGGATCGCATTAAAATGATTTTTGGCACTATTTATTTCTCAAAATAAATGTATTAAGAAACTAATAAAAAAAAAAACAATTATTATTGAAGAATCCCTAATCTTGTATACATTACTTGTAATACACTGCAACCTTTTTATATTTGTAAACAACTGCACCTGTCAATATTATGATTTAGATTTTTATACAATTAATTGTGCAGCACTTGCGTTAATTAACCCCATCAACTTTCCTTACAACGTACTTGATGAATAATTCATAGTTGCTGAAAAATATTGTACGTTGTAATATAAATAATTAAATAAAAATAATAATAATAAACAGCCTAAAGCATTATCACCCACGCTGCTGATTAAATTGTAACTTGAATTAAAGTGCATAAATAACGTTAAGTCTCCCATTGACTCCCGACATACTGTAGATATCTCTGAAAGCAGTAAAACAATAGAACAAGTAGTTTATATATAGTTTATAAATGCCGCCAAATTTAATGTAATTATACTTATAAGTATATATGCAAGTTATTTAGGAAAGCTTGAACTGTTACCCATACAAAGAATATGTGAGGAATATACTGTATATATTTTTAAATATAGTAATAAATGAAAGCTTCATAGTAGTAGTTTTTGAATAATTTATAGTAGTGAAAATCTAACAGTAATAGATTATGATGTGCAGTGTGAACACCTATGATGATAAGGTGCTGAAACAATACATAGTATATGTACTGTACATAAAAAAATAATTAACGGCCAAGAGTTTAACATCGACTGTAGTTAATGAACTGTTGAAATATTGAATAGGTTGATGAGAATGTTAAAACCTTTATGTTACACTCATATTAAAACAAATGATTTTTCCTGGATATACAAACATGGTCCCTGAAACCTACAGTATCAGGCTTTTAACTTTACTGATTATGTAATTAAAAAAATGAATGCATTATTATTATTATAGACAGATTTTTGTAGTTAATAGTGAATGCATCAGGCGGCATGGTGGCATAGTGGTTAACACCACAACTCCAGGGTTGAGGGTTCGAGTCCTGCCTTTGGGTCAGTGTACGTGGACTTTGCATGTTCTTGGTGGGTTTCCTCCCACAGTCCAGACAAAACATCCAGACGTGTACAGTAAGTGAGTGTCTGAGTGTGTGTGTGTGCCCTGCAATAGACTTGATACCTCATCCAGGGTGTTCCCTGTCTAGTGCCCCAAATCCCCTGGCATAGCCTCAAGGCCTCTCACGACCTTGTACAGGATAAGCGGTATAAAGAATGTGTAAGAGTGTAGTGCGAGTAGTACATGCACCAGTGACATAATGTGTGGTATTTATACTGTACAACATTTAGTCCTGCCGAGTGGATTAAGTGGCTACCTGAAGAAAACGCTTTGATAATGCAGTCCCTTCATCCTGCTAGTCTGTTCCATGCGCATTTACCGTATCTACAAGTGCTACCCAGTAGTTGGTATAAAGAGTTAAAGTCTCGAGGATGCAGTGTGTGCTGCAGTTTAAGATGAATGTTTCTGAGGGTGGTAGCCTGCATGTGATTTAGCTAGTGTTTGGGAAGCTGGCTATGACTAAAATGAATTTTTATTATAAATTCATGCGGAAGGAAAGTTGTTATTCAACATATTTTTGAGGGATCCTTGGAAGGCAGTTCTTTTCAGATTTGTTGTCATGTTACTGTACATAATCAATCTTAGCAGCTAGCCAGCAGATACTGAAAAGGCTGAGACGTTTTACCTTGCTCAATTTAATAACAGAAAACAAATCGACAAATGCAAAGTATACACTGATTTATGCAACTGCCTTGAGTAAGAAGGATATTCCAGGATGCTCTCAATCTCCTTCCAAATAGGACAGATTTAACCGCAGAAGTACAAAATCCTGCCTGCCCAGGGAGCCACATAGTGATCAGAACACACTGTTTTTTTGTAAGTAACAGCTAGAGATCGAAATGAACTCTTTACCGCTCCAGTAACACCTAGCCTGTTTATTCTGCCCTAATGAGCTTGGATAAAGCTTGTGTATACTATACACTCAGCGTCCCTTTTAGCAGGTAAGCTTTCCACTTTGCATCTGGGTAGCTCAGTGGTTAAGGCATTGGACTACGGTTCGGAAAGTCCCAGGTTCAAGTCCCACTACCACCAAGTTGTCCCTGTTGGGCCCTTGAGCATGGCCCTTAACCCCAACTGCTCAGATGTATATTGAGATAAAAATGTAAGTCGCTCTGGATAAGGGCGTCTGCCAAACGCCTAGATGTACAGTAGATCTGTGCAGTTGTACTGTATCCTGTCAAGGCAGTGCATACTGTATCATGGCTGTGCTTTGAATGGTCAACCAGCCAAATCATGTTTAGTCAGAGGTTGATCCATGAGCTCGTCAGTAGTCGTGAAATGCCCACTGAACACATGTACCAATTTTAGACAGGGTCCAGAGTTGCCAATGTAATGCCATATTGGTGGCCTTTTAGATCTCTTTTGCAAAAATGGATACCACTGGATATGAGCTCATGCACATGGCTGGAGAGACAAAGTTTGGTCACCTAACCATCAGTGGAAAAAGTCTCACTTAATTGAGCTGACGTTCCCAGTAACCAACCACTGGTAACTATTGTTTCCCAACATCCAATTACCAATCACCATCACCGTAGTCTATCAACAACCAATCACTGATCACCAATGTTTGTCCCACCCATCCTCTTTTTTCGGTAGTTACACCTCTATCGCTATAATTATTCTCCACCAGTGCATCTTTTTGTCTTTATTCTAAATACAAATTGTAGTATTACAGTATATAAAAAAACATACAATATATGCCCAAATGTTTATGCAAATTGATTAATCGCACCCGTGTGTGCTTGTGGAACATTCCATTCAAGAGTTTATCCCCTTTTTGCTGCTCTAATTAACTTCCACTCTCCCACCGGGAAGGCTTTCCTTTAAATTTTGGAACGTGGCTATGGGAATGTGCTCATACATCCGCAATAGTATTAGTGAGGTCATGCAGTGATGTTTGGACCTGCACCTGGGGTGCAGTAGGTGATCCAATGTATTCCAGCATTGTTCAATGGGGTTGACATCAGGGCTTGTGAAGGTTACTCAGCTTTAGTTTTTTTTAACTTCAATCTTGGCAAACCATGATTTCACGGAGCTTGCATTAAGTACAAGGACATTGCCATGCTGGAGCAAGGTTTCCCCTTGAAAGAGTTGTCAACTTATTGTGCATTAACTGTTTTGTCTACTGTCATTACAATCAATTAAATGAATAACATCCAGGTATTTTCATGTTTAATTTTTTTTTTTTTGCAGTCAAGGAGGCGTGCGTGTAAAGAAGATCCAACATAGACTGGATAAAGTTGCAAAAAAATTATAATTTTTTTTGGCAAGAATTGGTCATCCATGCTTCCTGTTTGGCTGATGGATCCCCAAGAGAAATCCACACAACCTGGTACATAGCTACATTATTTATTTTCGGTTAAAGTGACTGACTGAACTGATTGAACAGTTTTTAATCACAACTTTTCTTTTTTTTTTCTTTTTTTTTTTCTTTTTCTTTTGAGTGCACGATATGGCGATTCCTAGTTGGTCTAGGAGTTGGAAAAGCCAGCTCGTGCTCCTCCAAATTGATTAGCTGACACTGGAATCCATTCTTATACAGTTTAAAGCACTAAAGTCTAATCAATTACACAACTGTTTTTGAATCTCGTTAATTTTTATTTTGAGTAAACCATGGCGGATAATGTTGGCGTCGGAGTTCCAAAAACAGGCTCGCGCTCATCCACGTCGCTTCCCCCAGAGCCGATCGAGATCATCCGCACCAAAGCCCGCACCAGAAGAGTGCGGATCAACGTCGGAGGCCTGAACCACGAGGTGCTCTGGCGGACTCTGGATCGGCTCCCGCGTACACGTCTGGGGAAGCTGCGTGACTGCAACACGCACGAGTCTCTCATGGAGGTGTGCGACGATTACAGCCTGAACGAGAACGAGTACTTCTTCGACCGGCACCCGGGCGCCTTCACGAGCATCCTGAACTTCTATCGCACGGGGAAGCTGCACATGATGGAGGAGATGTGTGCGCTCTCGTTCGGACAGGAGCTCGATTACTGGGGAATCGATGAGATTTATCTGGAGTCGTGCTGTCAGGCGCGCTATCACCAGAAAAAGGAGCAGATGAACGAGGAGCTGCGGAGGGAAGCCGAGACACTGCGTGAGAGGGACGGAGAGGGGGAGTTCGACCACTCCTGCTGTCCTGAGAAGAGGAAGAAACTGTGGGATCTTCTGGAGAAGCCGAACTCCTCGGTCGCTGCTAAGGTAAGACCATGCTCAACGGTATTGTATGATCGCCTTAAAAAAACCGACAGTGTCCCCTTTACCTTGCAAATGCTTGATCAGCGATCACATGTTTGGTTTCCAAACTTTGTTCTGGAGATCTAACAAGTAAGCATAGCTCAAGCTTTAATAGAACTTACAGCATTAACGCTGAATGCTGGAATCTCATTGGGCAGAATTTGTTCATGTTTTCAAAGAACCTCACATGATCTAAGACTAATAATATAAAGAGATTTTTAAAACGTGTTACTGAAGAAAGTACAGTATAAGCATCGGGTTTCCCAAATCAGCGAGAGTGTCATAACGTGAAACAAGGACTACGACAACACAAACTGCATAAGCCTGAGATACACATTGAACATGGCTTAAATACGACAAAATAATCAACAGACAAGAAGGATGTATTATGGAGGTATAATAGCAGGAGATTTTCAAAAAATCAGGTCATTTCTGCCTATAGATGATCCCACCTGGAGCCAGAGGAGAACATCTGGCGCCATCCTGGTTTATTTATAACAAAGCATTGCCGCAAGTTGTTCTTTAAGCTCCGGTTTATCAGTTTCAATTGTGAAAGAACTAACCGCTCAATTCATCAGTGAAGTCGTTGTCAGGGAGAATTTTTATTGGATTGGATAAATATATAACAGTTAGTCCTGACCGAGGAATCTGATTGGACAAGAGGCTCTATTACTGTAGAGTGCTGATATAGAGCATAACGGAACTGGGACGTTTGACTGCACATATCAATTTGTATCACAACTGTTCTAACAATTGTTAATTACACTAGCTGTCAGTCACCACATGGGTGAAAGTATATCAGTCCGGTCCGCTGTAAGGGAAAGCGAATCCACTTATAAGAATATACTGGTTAAATAAACAAGCAAATGTTACGATGTTGATAAATGGGTTTAGTATAACTATCATATAAAAGCAACATCACCATCGAGGTAGTGCTGTTGTACTGAATATCAGGGAAATCTTTAGATACCTATAACCGCATCTCAGCCATGATCACCTCCACCCATGTGATGTTGGATCACACATTAAGAAGATAGAGGCATTAAATGCACATGTTTTCCATGAGCAAATGAGCATGAGTAACAACACAAGTTCTAAATGAAATTGCCGCTATTAGGAGGTTATTGGTGTTATACCTTTTCGCTGAACGTTGCAAAACAAGCTCAGCAAGATTCACAGCATAAAAGTTAATGGTACGTCAAAATATTTCGAGTAAACCTCGCCGTTAATCGAAACAGCTTCAGCAAAATGATGTCATGCCATCTCTTTCCATTCTACCTTCCTCTGCTATACCGGAGGGATTTAAATAGTGGTGTTTAGTGTGGATAACGTGGCTCAGGTGTTCATGATTATATGATGTGGACATGGAGTGCAGGGATTGACGGGTGCTGTAGTCCCATGCTGCTATTAAGAGAGAAAACATCGTACGGGAAAGGCTGGTTATCACAGCTATAACTTACGCTACCCAAATCTGGTATGCATTATTTTTTGTATAAAGACTATAGTGTGTGTGTGTGTGTGTGTGTTATTCTTTACATAACAATTGAAAGCACAATCTTACCTACTGTACAGTATACTCTATATACAGTATGCATTTACAATATATCTTGATTCACGATCACAGACACAGTCCAATATACAATATACAAGTCCAAAATAGACATGAATGAAAACAATTTTGGAAGGAGTAAGTTGTGTTCATTAACTATAAATTAGTACATAAGAGTGTCTGCCAAAAGACTAAAAGTAAGTGTAAGTGAACATCAGCAAAGCTGGAGCTGGAGAGCTGTATCGGGTGCAGGACTGTCACTAACGGCTGCTCAAAATGTTGTTCGAGTTCTTGCCAGACCTCATTAAAAAAAACAGCTATGAATTTATACAGTATCAACCTTTTTTTTTATATATATATAATAGCAGAAGAGTATGTGACAAGTGTGTGATGCTTTTGCACAAATCTGAACTGGATGCTGGAAGTTTTCTTTACTTACTGTACACATTTTTCATTTTTTTAAAATTATTTTTTGGATTTTTCCCCGATTTTCTGCCTAATTTAGTCGTGTCCAATTCCTCCCCGTCACTAGGGGGCGCTCCCACATTAAGGCTACTACTACCACTCAGCCGGGAGGGCCGAAGACTATCACGTGTTTCCTCCGAACCACGTGACGCCAGCCGACCGCATCTTTTCGAACTGCTTGCTCGCGCACCGTTGGGGGCGGCGTAACACACTCGGAGGACAGCGCTATCCGCTCCCTTCGTTGTGTGAGCTCACAGACGCCCCTGAGTGGCTGTAGAGCCGTGATTAATGTGGGAGCACTATGTACCTCTCATCCCTCCCCTCTGAGAGAGCTCGGCCAATCAGCTCTCTCTAGATCTCCGGCTGCGAGAGGTTACAGCATCACCCGGGATTCGAACTAGCGCTCTCCGGATGATAGGGCGAGCGCTTTTACCACTGAGTCACTGAGTCACAAATTTTCATTTTAAGAGATTTCAAAATCAAATTGGAAAACAATGTACATTTTACATACTGTAAAATCGGCTGGATCAGTGTTTGTGTGTGTGCCGTAAAGCATGGAAACCGTGTTTTAGGAAATCCCACTTAAACAGGGATTTCTGTCTTAAGACAATGCAGGGACTCTTATATGATGAACATGATGAATGAAGGTTCTCACAATGTATTATTGGTGCATAAGGAAGACTCCAGAGTGTCTTATAAAAGAGTGCAATAAAAACCTGTGAGCTTGCTTGTTTGATGGAGGTCTACTCTGGTACGTGTTCTGGTGTCCTCTGTCAGGTCCAGATGTACAGTACAGTAGAGTGCAAACGTCTTCAACTAATACTTATTTCGTCGTATTTGACGTATCCGGTGTAAATTCTGTGCCACGTTGTTGTGCGGATCGGATGGGAACAGCCCCAAACACTAACATTAACCAGGCTTAAACCCGGACACACGGTGACAACCTGCTTTAATCTGCTTTAAACTACAATAGGACTAAATAAAATCAGGACAGAATAGCTTTCCTCACGTTCTGTTCGTTTCCTCGGCTCTATAACTGCACCTAAAGTATGTACAATAATTGAACAGTATTGTAAGATACTTCTCCTGATTTTCAGGTAACATATACACATACAGTACACTGACTGATAAAATCCCATGTATTCTGAAAAGGAGTTCAAATGATGTTTTTGGTTTCGACAGAAGTGATTTTTTTTTATAGAGCATCTCAGCTGAATATCTTCCCACAACAGGTCACATAAATCAGATAACCACAGATACAGGGTCTCTCTCTCTCACTCTTTTTCTCAGGAAGATCCTACACACTAGCAGGAAAAGTAAAAAAAAAAAAGATCATCTTACTCATGTTTCTCTTAAACGAATATTTTATGCGGAACTGTATAATAAAGTTCACATATATACAGAAAGTATTTTTCTTTTTACTGTAGGCAGGATGATGGACAGGCGTAGTGTTAATGGGTGGTGTAGTGGTTAGCACCGTCGCCTTGCACCTCCAGGGTCCGGGTTCGATTCCCGTCTCTGCATGCATGGAGTTTGCATGTGCTTAGTTGGTTTCCTCCTTTTATGTGGTTAAATGTTGGAATTTGACATTGGCAGGCATCCTATATGGTGGAGCAAAGTCTCTTTAGAATTGTAATAAAAGGCAAATAAATATTGAATATCGATATTCATAAAACAATGATACTATATGAACGGCAATACAAAAAGAATCGGCACCTACGTATCATGATGATATCATATCTGGTGATCCCTGGTGATTTCCATAGCTACTGTAGTTAGTAATATTCATGAAAAAACTTGAAGGTATAATAAGTATTTAGTTTATTGTGGCAAGTGGATAATTAAAAATAAACTATAAAAAGATATAGGATGATTTGCTCAAAAGTGGTCTAGTAACTCTCTCTAGGATGAAGCAATCTGAATAAAACAACGCCTCAGTATATGGAGCTTTGAACACGCCTGGATGCCCCTGAGTCAGACTGATGAGGTACCGCCATGGCACCATTTAACACCGTATCCCTTCACTTAGTCATTCTACATTCTTATCAGGAAGGTGGTGGACAGTAATGAGCAACGCGTCTTCATAGTGCGACCCCACAGTATTGGGTGACCAATTCGTTTAACAGATGTCAGTCTGAATTTAGGAAGAAGTAATGTGTCCCTGACGTACCCTTAAAGAGTGTTATTCAGAGGATGGCACAGAGACCGATATCCTTGCCGATATGTTCAGGAACATGGAGCGCCGTGCCGAAATGTGGGTGGCACTGAGACTCTGAGATCACTTTCAGCATCACACGTAATGTAATCGATTACACATACAGGGTCAGGGTACTGTATGTGATGTATTTTTGTGGTTCAGATTGCATCATCATAGGGAACGTTATTACAGAATATTCTGGGTCTCATTTGTGTATATCATCCTGTATTTTTGTTGCTTCATTTCATTGCTTTTTACTGTTTGTTAAAAATGTAAGGACTTTCTTTTTTTTTTTTGGGGGGGGGGGGGGGGGGGTTTGGAATAAATATTGGCTAACATCTTAACTGTAATTCTTTTTGCCATATTTGCTCTTAACCTCACTGTAAAAAATAAATAGTAAATTTTAAGGCAAAAAAACGGCAGCTGTGGGTGCCAGAAGTTTATCATAAAAAAAAGGTAGCAACATTTTTGGTTGTACAGTATTACACTCATTATACTGTATATTCTATGGCAGGGGTCTCAAACTCAGTTCCTGGAGGGCCGCAGCCCTACAGAATTTTGTTCCAACCCTGCTCCAACATACATACCATCTAGTTTTCAAATAAGCCTTAATGACCTGTTTAGTTGGATCAGGTGTTTTTAATTATGGTTGGAACAAAACTCCGTAGGGCTGCGGCCCTCCAGGAACTGAGTTTGAGACCCCTGTTCTATGGATTTGAATTGTTTCATTTTTTTTTAGCCTGGCCAGGAATAGAACCCAGACCCTGGTGGTGCAAAGCGATGGTGCTAACCACTACACTACTGTGTTTGCTGTGCAATTGTTGTCGTTGTTGGACTTCCTCGGTTTCCCCGCGTCCCCCGCACGACTTGCACTCCAACAATGACAACGTTGGTGTAGCAAGTACAGTAGTGTAGTGGTTAGCACTGTCGCCTTGCACCACTAGGTTTTGGGTTTTATTCCTGGCCAGGCTTGAAAAACAAACAAACAACTGAAATCTGTAAAATGAGTGCAATTCTGTACAACCTAAAACATTGCTACCATATTTTTCATGTAAACGTCTGGCAACCACAGCTGCCGTATTTTTACCGTAAATATTTACGTTTATTTTTTACAGTGCTGGATAAATATGATTGAATATTAAGTTGTACATTTCTTAGTTACATACAGTATTGCCGGTTAAATCGCAATCTTTTAAAATGTGACGTCATGCATTAATGAATTCTGTGATGCTTTTCTGCTCATGACGGATATAAAGAGTGATTATAAAAATGACCTCATTCTACTGTTCCTGACAGCTATTCTTTTCTCATCTCGCCTATCAACAAGGAGCTTTTGTCTGCCCTCTGTGCTAAGTCTCAGCTCAAGTCAAAGTCACTGAAATCGCTCACTCACTCGCTCACTAATTGAACCCTTGATCCCGGACTAACCACTAGCCCACCGTGCCACCATAGTGAAGTCATATTAACTGAAACTTTGGATCTGTATTCTGCATGATGTCTTGACCTCACACACATGACTGGATAGTTGCATAAACAAGCATGTACAGTATACAGGTGTTCCAGATAAAGCGCTGAGTAAGCGTATAGGTATAGATAACAGACAGCTGCACAATAGTGCATTAATATTTAAGTTCTGTTTTGCTTGTGCACCAGCTTACAGTAGAATCCATGTTGTGATGTTTTCTACAGATCTTCTTCGGCTATTTTAAGCAAAACATGAATATACTACTAATGTACACTTGACAGAATCAATAATTTACAGGCTACTATGCACGTATTTAACCTTTCTTCACTCTTGTGACTTCATTGTAGGATCCCAAAGGTACTAATGCACACTTCTGTGCATTGCATTATGGCTTATACACAGGTGTTACATGTTAATCTCTGTATAAAGGATCAGGTCATCCAAAATTCATCAGCACTGAACAAAAGTGTGTAGCCGTGCATGAGCGTAATCCTGAACTTCTGTTCGAACAATACCTTAGCTAGAACAGTAAGGTGATTCCCAGTCAG
Source organism: Clarias batrachus (assembly GCA_003987875.1). Taxonomy (NCBI): domain Eukaryota; kingdom Metazoa; phylum Chordata; class Actinopteri; order Siluriformes; family Clariidae; genus Clarias; species Clarias batrachus. The sequence goes on along the minus strand of QMIH01000027.1, from coordinate 518,151 downwards.
AGTATTAAATAATAGATATTTTTAATAATAAGGAAATGGCCATATTAATGTTTGATAACTGTGAGAAAAGTGCACACAGGATTTTGGAGCGGATACCGTGTGTAAATAGGAGAAAGTTTCGTCTCCATTAGCCCGAGGAGAGGAATGGATGAAATTCACTCAGCGCTAATTCAAAAGGAGCCTGCAGGCTGAAGTTCTAAGTTCTGGATAATATTTCAAAATCTGATTGAGTGTCATGTAAAAAAAGAAAAAATAAATACGCGTGTTTAAAATGTGTGCTGAGTATGGATTGAACCGGATAAGTGTCAAATCGTTTATTAATAAAATAATAACCTCAATACACACTTTTCATTTCTGTTTTTCGGAATTCTTCAGCTGTAATGGAAGGTAGACACTGATTTGAAAACCTTCAGCAAGGTTAGAATAATATTATGCAGATACTTGGCTCTTTAGTTAATTTGTGCAATCACTTACTCACGCTTTATTCTGTATAAGGGCTCATGGAGCCTGTCCCAAGCGACTTAGGACATAAGGCGTACCCCCCCCTGGAAGGAGGTGCCAGTGGCCATCCCAGGGCAGACACACACATACTCACATGCTCATTCACACAGTTTGGGAATTAGTCTAATCTGCATGTCTGTAAACTGTTGAAGGGAACCAGAGGAATCCCAGCAAGCAGGGGGAGAACATGCAAACTAATACGTGCAATTATATTTAGGATGTTTATCGGAACCATCGAGCTTTGATTCTTTTAAATTCAGAACTCGATAAGAAATGTCAATGCATATAGGTCTAAATAGCAAATCAAAAAAAGGAAAAGAAAAAAAAAAGATTTATCACACACTAGTCATTTACCTTGAGCAGTTTCTATTTATTTAGTGTTTAAACGCTCTAAAATCTCAAAAAGCCTGATCAGGACTGTGTGGGCGTGTCAGAAGATTGCATAATTATTGGAAGTGGCGTTTCCCTGGTAACGTAACTGGCGGTGTTAGTTCTAGAGAAGAAGGAAAAAAAAAAAACCGACAAAAAAGGAGCTTCTAAATCACCTCCGCATTTACACAAGTCGCAAGTTAAAAAAAAAAAATCACACTGACATACTGTAGGTTTTTTTTTTTTTTTTTTGTGCCGTGGTGGAATGTGAGTTTCGTAAGCATGATGGGGGTGAAAACATGATAGAGAGACAGAATTACACAAGGATAATCGGATCAACAGAGATAAAAAATCATGGGGAAAAAAAACGGAGGTTGGGGTGAACAAACATCAGAAAAGTGATGAAATGAAATGAAAATAAATGTTAAATAAAGATATACATGATAGGACGTCACAGCAGGATGATAAGCATCAAAACATACGCAGACAAATTTACTTAGAATAGAAAAGAAAAAAGGACAAGCAGGAACAAGAGACGACAAGGATACCAAATAAAGATACAGAGATGAGTGATAAGACTTCACTTCACAACCAGGAATACAAACAGCAATGTAATGTATACTGTACAAACTACACAGAGCAGGTAGCAATCCATTAGGGCAATCAAGCAGTGTTTTGACAGGACAGAACTGCACCGAAACGCATAGAGTACATCAATAACAAGAGAAAAGCAGAGGGTGGAAACTGTCGTTAAGCTGCATCTGATAACAGAACTGCTCTTCTTTTGCGTCACTAAATGGAAATCTGTAAAAGTGGAAATATCTCAGTGAAGGTCTAAATCAAGATAATGATCACGTGTATTATCGGGATTGCTCTGTGCCTGGGAAACTGAGAAACTGAGATACGATGAGAAAAGATGAGTTATAGAAAGTTTCTGAAGACTGGATGGAGACAAAAGGGGACAAATGAAAGAATCCGAAAAGATCTAAGACGAGAAAACAACTATCGCTTATAAGTTATTACGAAGCGTAAAAGGGGCCTGTTTGGGATCATTTTGCAGGATGGAAGAGTGATGATCGAGAGAGACAGAAATCGGAAACAACGGGAAGGAATGTCAGCGAGGAGATGGATTGATGATATCAAAGAATGGCTAGGAGGAGGAGAGTGGACAGCAATACAAATGACTAAGGAAAGAAACGGATTTTGGAAAATATCAGAAGAAGAATGAAAACCACAGATGGCGTCCGCGATACTTTCTAGATAAATAGCTACATTGGTAGAGACTGAATTAAATATTAACGGCAGTATGATGGCTACAGGTTACTAAAAGCAAAGGCTTGCCGAGGGACCTTTTGCATTTGACATCATGATGCCTGTCCACCAAGATCTCTCCCACTTCTTCTCACTCCAGACACATCTGATAATGTCGTGTCATTTTAAACTCTTTGTCTCCTTAGTCATTCAAAACTGCCTCTGAGTCGTCCGTGTTGTTTTTCATTCTTAACTTGGGTACAAAACTAACTAGCATCTCAAACAAGGCGAAATCTTAAATCCCTCATTAACCCCTGAACTACTTGGTGTGTGGAAGAAGGGATTCAGGGATTCTTCTAACTTCAAGGAATAACCTAATGTTATTAATGAATCAGAATCAGAAGAGTTTTATTGCCAAGTACGCTTGCACGTACAAGGAATTTGTTTTAGTGACAGAGCTCCAGGACAAGACAAATAACAAGACAAAACAGCACGACACAAAACAGGAAAAAAAAATTACAACAAATTGAGTAGGATGGATTTTTTGGGATTTTTTGGGTTAACATCAAATGGAGTAGGGGATGAGATACTTAAAATAAGTTAAATACATATCTGTGGTATTGCACATATATTTAATGCACAGTGAGAAGAATGTTTTAGCTGTTCATGAGGTAAATTGCCTGGGAAAAAAAAAACTGTTCTTGTGCCTGATTGTTCTGATGTTCGATGCTCTGTATCGTCGGCCAGACGGCAAAAGTTCAAAGAACTGATCCGTTGTAGTGTAAAATGGAAAGCTAGGGCACTATGTAGGGTCCCTTGTGCCCAACGTCAAGTAGTGCCCTTGATCAGAAGTTGGAGAGGGATTTGGGATTCAGCCTTGTGTTACTCACTAGCGTGAGCTGTTTTTAATGGCTTTTGTCAGGCAGCTGCTCTTCCCGCTTTTCAGTATTGGGGACCACTGAATCTTTTAGAGGTACTGTACCGAGTGTCGCAGTGGTAAAAGCGCTCGCCCTATCATCCGGAGATCGCCAGTTTGAATCCCGGGTGATGCTGTAACCTCTCGCAGCCGGAGGTGTAGAGAGAGCTGATTGGCCGAGCTCTCTCAGAGGGGAGGGATGAGAGGTACTTAGTGCTCCCGCATTAATCACGGCTCTACAGCCAATCAGGGGCGTCTGTGAGCTCACGCAACGGAGGGAGCGGATAGCGCTGTCCTCCGAGTGTGTTACGCCACCCCCAACGGTGCGCGAGCGAGCAGTTCGAAAAGATGCGGTCGGCTGGCGTCACGTGGTTCGGAGGAAACACGTGATAGGCTGAGTGGTAGTAATAGCCTTAATGTGGGAGCCCCCTAGTGACGGGGAGGAATTGGACACGACTAAATTAGGGAGAAAATCGGGGAAAAATCCCCCCGCCAAAAAACAACAACAAAAAAAGAGGTACTGTAACACTCTACTTTCTCCCATGACCTTTCCTCATATAAAGTGTGCACTACAAACACAAGTACTGCTGGTAATCACTTTAGTCCAGTTCTTTCGTCTTACATTAGACCAAAGTGTTTTTTTTTCTTTCTTGCCAGTAAAAGCTTTTATGCACTAAAACTTAGACTAAGTTAGAGCCTTAACTCATTTTCTTCTGGAACCAACAACACAGTGAGAGAACATTCTCAGTAGATGATGCCTCAAAGCTTCTGTTGTTGTTTTTTTTCTCCAGAGAACTCTGTGATCTAAGCTTGACATAACCTCTAAAAGGGTCTATTGCTGCACTTAATATAGACATCTAGGGTTGTAAAAGCTAGCCCTTTTGTACAGCTGAAAGCATATTTTGGTGTTGTCCTTCTAGTAAGGATGGATAAACACTGCTCCACGGCACAATCTAGAAACACAGCTCTAAAACAAACAGACAGTCGCATTCCATGGATGCTAGCTAGCTACGTAGGTTGCAAAGGTAAAGTTCACCCTTTATTCATCACTGCACAGTGAAATTCTTGATTTTTTACATATCCCAGCTCTTGCAAGTACAGTAGGCTGGGGTCAGAGTGCAGGGTCAGCCGTTATATGACACTCCTGGAGCAGATAGCGTTTAGGGCCTTGCTCAAGGGCCCAACAGGGGCAACCTGGTGGAGCTGGGATTTGAACTGCTAACCTTCTGATCAGTACCTCAGAGCCTTAACACACTGAGCCACTACTGACAGCTTCAAACACAAGTTGCATTGCTTTTTTAGGATAAAAAACTGAAATAATAAATGGAGTGCATCAAAAACAGCCTTTACCTAATTAACTTATTTATTATTATTTTTTAAAATAGTCATTATAAAATATTATAGTATTAAGTAGTCATAAAAACAAACTGACAGGCAGATGAAAGTTCTGTGCTCCAATCTGTGCTGTGCCGTGTGTGTGTGTGTGTGTGTGTGTGTGTGTGAGTGTGACCCATCAGGCATGCTATCATGTTGCATTTTGTCAGAGCTATCCAAACACTAAACACACACACACACACACACACACACACACACACACACACACACACACACACACACACACACACACACACACACACAAATGTTGTAATTTCTAACATGTGTAGCAGATGACATAATGTGATGACATATTATGTCATCCTATTTGTATTAGCCTAAATGTAGTACGTATACTGTGTGTGTGTGAGAGTAGTCTAGCGGTGCTCTTGGGAAAGTGCATTAACATTAGCTTTGTGGTAAAGTCACACTGATATACGGACCTCGTCCATTTCCGGAGAATGAAGTTAGTAAATAAGGAGGACGTTTGTAATTGAGGTTTCCTATGTGTCTAGAATTTAAAACTGTTTTATATTACCACACTTATCATGTTTAATTTCAAGCCAGCACTTTTTAACACAAGTTACATTAATAGTCTTTTTTTTTTTTTTTTTTAAACCACACGGATCTTCGAGTTTATTTCTCCATAGCAACTGCTAGTAATGCCGGCTGTGATGTCATCAGAGTCATGGCCATTGCTATTAAACAGTTTATTTATAGATCTCAATAGACCGGGCTATTTAACTGTGATGGCAGGTGGGAAACATAAAACACATACGCACACACAGGGCAAACACACCAATCAAGTCTTACCCTTCAATAAATAAAGCTCCTAAATATACGAAATACATACAATAAATAAAATAAAAACAACCCTGTGGTTGTAGTAGATAGGACTGCAGGATGTCTCTGGAGACCTAGTGGGGAAATCTTCAGGACATATTAAAACCCTAAAAAAAGAAATAAATAAAAACTTCAGACACCTTCAAGACTGAAGTTTATCTTTACTGAATAGATTGTATAGTAATATCTTACTTATTAGTATCAATATATTATATTACTCTAATATTTTGAGAAGATGCCCAAACAACCTCTTAAAGGCAAAGTTCAGTTTTTTTTTTCAAGCCTGCCGTAAATCAAAGTTGAGTTGCATATACAGTAAGTATGTCTACTTTTAGTTAGTTGGACAGTATGAGTTGTGTGTAAAAGAAATTCTTGGGATCTTTCGCTTAGCCCACTAAGACTACAGAAACCACTTACGAGTCTCTTCTTATCTTTGGAATGCATTTCCGCATGGAACGAGGGTTGTAGAATTTAACCTTGATTACTTCCTTTGTACTCATTTTATAGGTGATAAATTTAATGCTTAATATGCAGAGCAGGGAAATTAATAACAACCAAGTCATATAGTAATATGGCTTAAATTTTGATTCAAGACAGACTTGAAAATACCTTACCTCTGCCTTTAGGAGTCTAGGCTGTATACTGTACCAATGCTCTGGGGCTTATAGTCTGGGAATGTATAAAAACCACTGGCGATATATCAGACTGCATCTAGCATGGGACGCCAGTTAATTAATCATCGTGTGATTTATTGTGATCTTTTATTGGTCAGTTGCATACATTGATTCGTTGAGTCGATTCTGAATAGATTTACATTAAACGGTCGGATATTGACGAGTCCCTTAAAAAATATAGCACACAGTTTTCAGAACATGCACACCGCTTCCGCTTTTCTGCGAATACAGACCATTGCAGTATTTTACCAAAAAAAAAAATATATATATATATATATATTTGTTTTTGAGATTCTTGCGAGAGTATCAAGAGATGTCGAACATGGGAGAAAAAAGGCTTCTGGAGTCAAGGAAAGCTCACATCGGCTGTGTAGAAGCACTTTAAACGGCTGCAATGCTGACCTGCCTCATAAACAGAACATACACATATATTTTTAATAACGTGTAAGCTTGATCCTCAGACTTGTTTATTGGTCAAATAAATGTTTAAAAAAATGTTTGTCCTGGGAAATATAAAAGAATACCTATGATAATAATGATAATAATGAACCACACATTAAACAACTTTATTATGTAGTGCTTAATACCTCAAATCCAGTAAGAAGTGCAGCTGCACACAATAAACATTACTGGTCTAAGATTTTATCAAATCATAAATCTTAATGCTTAAAAATCAAATCAAATTACAGTCTGGCTATGACGCGCTGCAGTAATGCCCATCCATCGCAGGGCACTATGCACACACTCATTGATTATTTAAATGATCACATCTACCTACTGGTATGTTTTTTGGGAAGGTGAATTTCAGAACCTTTAGACAACATCAAAACACTATACACTGGGTATCGCCTGAGACTTTAAGCCTAGACCCTAAAGCTGTACGAGACAAACACTGACTGCTACCGTAAGCCACCATGCCATCTAAAAATCATGGTGTTGAACAGGGGTGTTGGACTGCAGTCCTACTGGAGAATTCCACAGCAATGCAGAATTTAGTATTCTGCCTCATTTAACATACCTGATTCAGCTCATCGGTTAATGCTCATGGCCTTCTTGGCGTGTCACGCAAATCTCTGCAGTCTTCCGGACCTGAGTTTGACCTGCACACAGATATAAAAACAACTTCTATACTCTACGTATACACACAGGGTGTCAAAAAATAAATAAATCAGTAAAGGTGAATGTTATTATATATATATATATATATATATATATATAATGTATTATTTACACACACATCATTATTCATGTTCTCTCATAATTTTTTTAGCTGCTGTATGATGTTTTTGCTGATTTTACTCAACTCTACAGTATATACTGTAAATATTTAGACATCAGGGAAAATCCATTCACATGTCTCGCTGGATGAATTCTGGAAAAGAACTGAAAAAAGTTTGTTAGTGTTTTTCCTGCCTACAATTCATTTATTTTTTGATGCCTCAAGGACCTTACCAAACCATAAATAAACCTTGCTTGCTAATTATTTCCTCGCATGATAAACGCCTCATTTTGAGTGTAATCAGTTCAGTTTTTAATTAGTTAAAGTATGTCAAAATGTTTGTCACGCTCCTGCACTGCAGTCAGAATGAACTCTCCAAGTGCAAGTGTTAAGTGGTTTGTATAATAAAACATTACTTGTACTTGAGATAAATGCATATCCCAATCCATATATGTTCAGAATTTTATATAGTAGAGATGGCGTGTGGGAGGGGAGGGGGGGGGGTGTTGGTGATGGGGGAGGCTTCGGTTACATATTTCACATAATTTACAGTATGTATCGCCACACTTAGCACTGTCGCTTTGCACCGCCAGGGTCCGGGTTCGATGTGTGCATGGAGTCTGCATGTTCTCCCTGTGCTTGGTGTGTTTCCTCTGGGTACTCCGGTTTCCTCCCACAGTCCAAAGACATGTAGGTTAAGCTAATTGGCCTTTCCAAATTGCCCGTAGTGTGTGAATGAGTGAGTGTATGTGTGTGTGTCTGTGCCCTGCGATGGATTGGCACCCTGTCCAGGGTGTACCCTGCCATGTGCCCTAAGTCTCCTGGGATAGGCTCCAGGCCCCTGTGACCCTGAATACAGGATTAAGCGGTATAGATGATGAGTGAGTGAGTATCGCCACACTGACTTCAAAATCATATTTCTGTTAATGAATTTTAAGTTTATATAAATTTGTATTTGATTGTAAAATATTACCGTTCCAGGCTGAACTATTCACACATTGGTAGGGAGCACAGCACTGTGTGTGGTAGGAGCAGAAATCTGTGATCTGAAATTTGAAAAAAAAAATAAAATAAAATAAAATATATATATTCTAAAACCGTGATATTTACAGAATCACCTCCTAGGTAGAGTATAGTTCATTTCAGATGATCCTTGGTGATTCCCATCCCTAGTACTGCATGTAGTGCATTAAAAAAAAAAAAAAAAAGTTCTATTTAATGAGTACCATTATTTACTTTATTTATTTTTGTTCATTTTTTACTAAAGTAATTATTTTCCCCTTATTTTAAATATGTACTGTAGATACATAAATCATTATTAAGAATTTTATTTTAGGAAGATATTTCCAGGTTGCCCAGCATATAAAATCCATGCACTGTCCCATTGTCCATCTTAATTAGCAAATAAGTGCACTTTACACAACAGTTCAGGTCCACTAATTTGATTAATCCAGTTGGCTCAGAAGTGTGCTTATGTTTAGTACAGTATAACCACATTTAGTTTAAATGCTTGCATTACTCATTTGTATTCATCACATAAAATTTCACTTCGTAGTGTGAAACGCTTACTACAGCAGTGTTAGCAACATCAGCAGATATGGGAAAAAAATGACAATTTTTTATGAATAATACTTTTGCCTTAAAATACAGTATGAAAGCTGATAAGATTTAGATGGAAAGGCAGGAAGGAAGGCCAATTTTACTGCAAACAGGAACTTACAAATCAGTATGAGCTAGCTGATGGGCTATAAACTGAGTAGCTTTCGATTTCCACCAGTGAAGCAAAAATAAATGAACAATATGGCTGTTTGTGTCCAAAATGTCAGGTGCTCTTTATGGGTCTGCAGTGTGCCGTTGTGCCTGCGGCCAAATTACAGCCGTGCTGACGTTCAGTTTAATCTCTACTACATTACATTATGGGTTTATTTATTTTTACACATGATATGAGGATTCCGATTCTAATTGAGTGCAATAATAAAATTAAGATATTAAGATTTTTTTTTTTAAATTAGGGAACAGGACACAGCATTTGTAAATGTTATTGTTTTTTTTAATTTTTTATTATTATTTTTTTTTATTAAAATGTTTCATTTGTAATTCCACATGTGATTTGTGTCTCTTTTCCCCCTGCACGTACTGTATCACTAGAGTTGCATGATATTTCTTGCTCAGAGCCCCAACCACTGCAGGTGGTACAGTACACCGTAAATCCTTTTCACCCACTTTAATGATCAGATATAAATCTAAAGATTATGAGGAGAGTTGTATTGGTTTTAGATCCTCTTTAGGAAAGATGATGAGCATGAAATATGATTGTGGTCATTCAGCCACAGTAATAAAACCTTCGTGCCAGGGTTTCCCTGTACAGTATGTACTGTATATTCTCAGGTTGTCTTAAACAACATTTCTAGAACTAAATAAAGGAATGCAGATAGGTTCATCTCTTCTACATGGTAATCGCTCAAGTATGACGCAAATAGCACATTCAAAGCAATTCAAAGTCAAAACGTGATTCATCTATTCCTGCAAATTACTAAATATCGAAATAAATAAATAAATAAATAAATAAATAAATAAATACTGATAAGACTATAATAGATGACTGGTTGATTTCTTGTGATTGATTTTGCTCGTTAAAAAGTCCTAATACAGGCAAATTCTGTCTAGCAGGAAAAATACATAAAGCCAGAGGAGCGCATATGCGTATAATGCCTATAACTGCGCATGCTCGGAACACAGTTGAGTAAGATGTATCTCAAGGACAATGTATCTCAAGGTGACCTGTTATACATATATTTTTTTTAAAGGCTGTTTCCGGATTTGCTCGTATTTTAGAAACAAGTAAACCACCAACAAGGAAAATCCTGAAGATTGGGATACGCAAACAAAATCTTTCACAAGGAGTATGCAAATAATGGTAAACACTAGTTGGGGTAAAATGACACTGTACTTCTGATCTGACAGTTGTGTCGTGTTTATAATATTAATATATATTTAGTAATAGATGCATATGCGAGTAATCCTAGCTGGTGTCTGTATGTGTAATGTACTTGGGTGGTAGTAATAGGGAATGATGGTGGGATTGATTTTCAGGAGTGCAAGACGCATTGAATGTGAAGTTAAACGATTATTAATGAATCTTCAATTGGTTTACTCAAACTAGTGATCGATGATGGAATGGTTACTGACTCGCATCACAAATAAATTTCTTTTCTTATTTCTGACTTTTTTCTTAAATATTTTTATTTTTTATTTTTTAAAGGTTAAAATTAGCTATACAAATCTGTGAACCGTATAATTAAAAGAATGAAAATATAGCTGTTTGGAAGGGGCAAAAAAGACATTTTTCAGAAACAGCAGGATGTTCCATCCCAATGGAGAGCTTTTTCTACATGACTTACTCGCAGTAATGAGAGTCACACCAGGATACTGCTGTAGTAATGGACTGTAAAATGATGGCAGAATAATCACAGTAATGTCACGATCTACCTGAGTGAATTAGTGTAAATGGACCAGCAATCCGATTAAAGGTTAGCTCAGTGGCTTAAATCATATCAGCTTTCTCTACTGTAGCCGTCGCAGAGGGCAAGCGCGTGCAAAAAATATTTCAGCTCTTTGCTAAATGAACCCGGGGAGAGTAGTTAGGTCTAAGTTACTTATTTTATAACATGATTTTACTGGCATGTTGCATATTTTATGGCTTTATTTGATAGTAGCGCTTTGGTAGCGTAGTGGTCAAGGCATTGGGCTAATGCTTGGAAAGCCAGGAATTGTGCCACTGGGGGGCTTTGGTTATGGTGCTTAAACCTTAACTGCTGGTATTTTTTGCTGCTTATGCTAGACAACCGGCTAACATTTGCTAATCTTGCAGGATTTTTACTACTACTGATACACAGTTGGCTAACACAGGATTTTACAATCATATTTACGTGTTTTCACTGCTAGATTTGGCTAATACACACGTGGACAAAATTGTTGGTACCCTTTGGTCAATGAAAGAAAAACTCACAATGAATAACTTAAATCTGACAAAAGTAATAATTTTAAAAAATTCTATGAATGTTAACCAATGAAAGTCAGACATTGCTTTTCAACCATGCTTCAACAGAATTATTTAAAAAAAGAAACTCATGGAACAGGCCTGGACAAACATGATGGTACCCCTAGAAAATACTGAAAATAATGTGACCAAAGGGACATGTTAATTCAAGGTGTGTCCACTAATTAGCATCACAGGTGTCTACAATCTTGTAATCAGTCAGTGGGCCTATATATAGGGCTCCAGGTAGTCACTGTGTTGTTTGGTGACATGGTATGTACCACACTCAACATAGACCAGAGGAAGCGAAGGAAAGAGTTGTCTCAGAAGATTCGAAAGAAAATTATAGACAAGCATGTTAAAGGTAAAGGTTATAAGACCATTTGCAAGCAGCTAGACTCTGTTAGGACACTGTTCCTGTGACTACAGTTGCACATATTATTCAGAAATTTAAGATCCATGGGACTGTAGCCAACCTCCCTGGACGTGGCCGCAGGAGGAAAATTCATGACAAATCAAAGAGACGGATAATCCCAATGGTAACAAAAGAGCCCAGAAAGACTTCTAAAGAGATCCAAGGTGAACTTTATGCTCAAAGAACATTAGTGTCATATCGCACCATCCGTCGTTGTTTGAGCCAAAGTGCACTACATGGGAGACGGCCAAAGAGGACACCATTGTTGAAAACAAATCATAAAAACACCAGACTGGAATATGCCAAACTACATGTTGACAAGCCACAAAGCTTCTGGGAGAATGTCCTATGGACAGATGAGACAAAAATGGAACTTTTTGCCAAGGCACATCAGCTCTATGTTCACAGACGGAAAAATAAAGCATATGAAGAAAAGAACACTGTCCCTACTGTGAAACATGGAGGAGGCTCTGTTATGTTCTGGGGCTGCTTTGCTGCATCTGACACAGGGTGTCTTGAATCTGTGCAGGGTACAATGAAATCTCAAGACTACCAAGGGATTCTAGAGAGAAATGTGCTGGCCAGTGTCAGAAAGCTGGGTCTCAGTCGCAGGTCATGGGTCATGCAACAGGTCAATGACCCAAAACACACAGCTAAAAACACCCAAGAATGWCTAAGAGGAAAACATTGGACTATTCTAAAGTGACCTTCTATGAGCCCTGACCTCAATCCTATTGAGCATCTTTGGAAGGAGCTGAAACATGCTGTCTGGAAAAGGCACCCTTCAAACCAGAAACAACTGGAGCAGCTTGCTCATGAGGAGTGAGGAGGCCAAAATACCTGCAGAGAGGTGCAGAAGTCTCATTGACAGTTATAGGAATCGTTTGATTGCAGTGATTGCCTCAAAAGGTTGTGCAACAAACTATTAAGTTAGGGGTGCCATCATTTTTGTCCAGGCCTTATCCATGAGTTCATTTTTTTTTTATAATTCTGTTGAAGCATGGTTGAAAAGCAATGTCTGACTTTCATTGGTTAACATTCATAGAATTCTTATTTATTATTACTTTTGTCAGATTTGTGTGAACATTGTGAGTTTTTCTTTCATTGACCGAAGGGTACCAACAATTTTGTCCACGTGTGTATAAACTAGCCTATCATATTTTTAGATTCATGTTTTTCTTTGCTAATGCTAGACAGCTTTCATGATTTTATAATCCTATAAATCTATATTGTTAATGCTAGACAACACAACAACACAATCTTTTTTTTTTTTTTGCTAACTGTTGCTAATTGTTAACAGTAGCCAATAAAGTAGCACATGCTTACTGTTAGCATTTCAATTTTTTCGTAATTAAAAAAAATGCTAGCTAGAGGATTTACCCAACGTAACTCGACAGGAAGCATTAGACGTTTTTGAACGAAGGCTGCTTTTGAATGAGACCTACAGTCGGTGGTAACGAAGGCTGGAGGGAACATAACCTACTGCATTCCAGTCACTATTAAAAAGAAAAAGAACTAGACCGGAAACCGGTGCAAAAACAAGAGTCAAAAATGTTCTTCTTGAAGTCTAGAGAACTATTCTTCAAGAGTACGTAAAAAAATGTATGAAAGTCTGGAATTTTGGAAGCAAAATATGAAGAAATAACGGATGGTGTAAGACTTAAGGTCGATATGATTAATCTAGAAATTTTAGCGCATTACAATTTTTTAAAATGCAAATGAATCATATGACCAAGTTTGACCCTAATTCCTTCCCATAATTGCGGCGCGGTTACCAGGCTGTGTGATACTGACACGTTTAACGCAGATAATAAGATGACTGAGGAAACATCATGAGGTGTGCTGAACGGCAAGTTTCATTATAAAAAGCTTCCAGGGGAAATATTTTTACAATAATACGTATTAAATGTAATCAGTATGTGTGGTGGCTAAGGTTCTAGGTTGTTGATTTTCATATCTGAGGATCTGGGTTCGAGCCCTGCCGTCATTGGGTTGGTACACCCCGTACTACCCTGCCACAGCATGCAATGCCGGTTCCATTCAAGAGATTTCAATTTATAATGTGTTTCCTCTAACCAGTTCATTATGCATTTCATTATTCCAACATTGCAAATGTTGTACATAAATCTGAGTGTTTTCAAATTGTGATGAATCATGATTAATATCAGACCATGACTGTGATTAACTAGATAAATAAATCATTAATGGTATTTTGGCTAAATATTTGACAACCCAGGATTAAGCCAGTTGGCAGTTCTTAGACAAATTAAATAAAAAAAAAAACTCTTCCAGGATTTTTCTGTAGTTTGAAGTTTGGCTTGTGAGACCATTTAGTCGCTTGGAACGCAACCTTTCTTATCTATTGGAACAAGGCAAGCGGTGCCTCCTCCTTGATTTGCTCCACTGAAACCCATGACATTTCAGATTTGCTGCTTTAATTACCTCACAGATAGCGAAGAAATCAATGACTCCAGTAATTACAAAAGCTGTGAGTGAAGCTGTAACCGCACGTTCACAGATGCACTTGACAAACGTGCTTCACGCTTGGTGCTTGATTTTAATAACCTCTTATTTCTGTGTATAAGGGTCACTACAGGAAATTCACTCGGGAGAGTATTGTAGATTTCGTGGAGCGGTGGATTTAAAGAGCGGCAGAAAAAAAAAAGAAAAATCGAAGTACTTATGTACACCCCATGTACTAAACTGTGTTTAAATCTTATTTGACTGGAGTAGGATTAAATCCTCATAAAACTACTTTTACATATTTATTTATTTCATTTTATTTTATTTTTTTATAAATTATGTTTTTGGAATATTTCGCATGAGCCAACATGATGATGGAAAAATCCTCTTCATCGCTTTAACTCTAACATCGAGAGTCAGAGTACTCTGACTGTTTATTTTCTTATATATATATATATATATATATATATATATATATATATATACAGTATATATTACAAAACCTGCTCTAACATCACTTATCATTTTCAGTGTAATAAAAAGCTTTTATTTTAGGTAGACACTTTTGGTCTCGCTGTAGCCTCCAGATCATCTGCATCCTTGACCATGGATAAAGTGCTCACTGAAAATAACTGAATCTGTGAGTGTATTTGTCAGGTTATAATACAAAGGGTCAACAGGAGGAAGTCCAAAACATTACCGTGAAAGTGTTAGGGTACTGACGTTTGTAAGGGGAAAAAAAAATCACAAAATGAGTTAGGGAATGACAGTATGTCTGAGTCTGAGAAATAAATGGTTCGAACTTAGCTGGCCAAGGGGTATTAATCTGCCAACATTGGGGGAAATGCGCACAGAAGAACTGAAGAACCGTCAGAAGCACAGTGCAGGTTCAAAGTCTGAACTGTAGAGTAAAAAGCATCATTCATCAAGTTTGTAGAAGTCTGTGCCCAGATTTATCATTACCCTGTGAACAATTCTCATGGTACCTCTCGAATTCACGTTTGTTCTTTTGGTGCCTCAAAAGAGCTTACAGTATCAAAAATCCGCCAAGAAGCAAAGCTGCTTTGAGGAGCTTCATTTATTTTATTTCATTCATCATCAGTAAACACTCGATCCTGGTCAGGGTCGCAGGGGATACAGAGCTAACCATGCACACACACACGCACACACAAACACATTCACTGAAAGAAAGAAGACAGCTAAGAAAACAAAAAAAAGAAAAAAAAAGAAAGAAAAAAAATACAATTTAGATATAGAGTGCGGATAGAAATGAATAGAAAAGGGTAAAGAAGAAAAATATGAGCGGCTGAAGGAAGGAAGAAAAAAAGAAAGATGACTAATTAGAAAAGGAAGAGAATACAAGAGAACGAAAAGAGAAAAAGAAAGGAAACGACAGAGAAGCGAAAGAGAGGAAGAAAAGACAAAGGGGAAAATCCCAATAAATAAAATTTTTTAAATTAAAAAAGAGAGGTGGGAAAGAAACCCAACAAGATAAATAGAGAAAGAAATAAAGTATAAAAAAGAAAGAAAGATGACAAGTGAAAAGAGAACAAAATAATGAAAGAAGAAGCAAATATTACCAGACATACTGATTGGAAAGAAAGAAAGAAAGAAAGCAAGAAACATGGATGATGGGAGATCGGGATTAACTGTATTCACTTATTGTGTTGCTTTGTTGCATGAATATGATGTTAAAGAACAATTTCATGTTAGCATGCACTGCAAGGCGGGTTTCACCGCGAACGTCTTACCACATTCATGCTACAATACTTTTCTAAAAGCGTCATTCCAGCAGAAATATTTCACTGTTCATGTCGTAAATGAGGTTTCTGAAGTGGACTCTGAGCCCACTACAATCGTTCGTGTGAACTTTCAGCGAGTAGAACGCCTGATCCTTGAAAAGCAACAGATAACTTGTCACCAACCTGCAGAAGAAGTGCTGAGTTCCCGGGAGGCCGGCGTTTCGGGCATGAAGCTTTGCTAGTGAATTGCTCAGATAATTGCATTAATGCACAGGGGATCATGTAGAGAAATAAAAGTAGCTTTTAGTTTACTTTAAACAGTATCCTGCTAGTCTGCACATTTAAAAGGCACACTTTGAAACATCCGTCTTGTCATGAATTTTATAGCTCTGGCGCTGGTGTTTCGAGGAACCCTGCAGATACCAGGAAACATAAGTAAGTCATTTACACAAAGCATACCACAAACACGTGTGTGTGAAATGGTATAATTGTTCTCTATCCCCATGCTCTAGTCCCTGTGCTCCTGTGTGCATGTTTGTGTGTCTTAAAACATCAATCATGGTTCGAGTAGTCAGTGGTAAGAAATCGTTTGTTTCGTGGTATAGAAACAAACGATATAAAATTTATCTCCATTTCCTCAGCTCCAAACAGAAGGCAAGATATGATCACTCACTCAATCATCGTCTATATCGCTTTATCCTGTACACAGGGTTGCGGAGGGCTGGAGACATGAGACCGGGTACACCCTGGATGGGGTGCCAATTCATGACAGGGCACACACACACACACACACACACACACACCCACCCACACACACACACACACAAACTCACATGCTCATTCACACACTATGGGCAATTTGGGAACGCTACTTAGCCTAATCTGCATGTTTTTGGACTATAGAAGGAAACCAGAGTACCTGGAGGAAACCCACCAAGCACAAGGCGGGAATCAAACCCGGACCTTGGGTGACAGTGCTAACCACTAAGCCACCGTGCACCACAGGCATGATGGGAATTTTAAATAATATATTATTATTATTATTATTATTATTATTATTATTATTATTTATAAACGGTAACAACTGTTTCAGCACTTTGGGTTTTGTTGCCTATGCTAATATTCACGTCATTCATAGTAGTAATGCAGCATTCAGATCTACGTACATGCTACTGTAAGAATGTAATAAAAAGCCTCTCTCTCTCTCTCTCTCTGTCTCGCTCTCTTTCACACGCTCATGCATGAACACCCTTTCACGCACATGCAAACACAATTTTAGTTTTACTGCCACAAATAGTTCTCTGTTAGCTCTGTAATTGACTGCTGTGTTAGACGGTGATTACATGGTCTTGCCCAGTGTTTCTGAGGTAATTACAGGATTTCGAGAGATGACAGGTTGAGTTAAAAGTCCATAAAAATTAAAAAAGGAAAAAAAATACTGCACACCTCTATTTCAATATACAGCAGTTGTCTTAAATCAGTCATTTCTTCATCATGGTCCGTTTTGGGAAGCTGTTGCGATTGAAACCATTAAAGACATAATGGTTTTACAGTAAGTGCTTCGTATACAGTAGGTTGGTGTTCGAACAGTATGCTATGGTTTGGAACACGTTCATGAGGAACAACTGAAGATAAGGCATTTGTGCCAGTGTTTATGTGGCAGTGAATAAGCTGTTGTGGTGTGGTTGGGAACACTTCCATAGCAGACGGATTGTGAAACATTTATGACAATGTTTATTATGTACAATAACTAGCATGTGTAAGTAAGGTGTTTTTAATGGACAGCGTTCAAGCCAAACTTTTGATTGACAAGACTTTTGATTGTGCAGAATAATGAAACACAGTTATGAAAGTTCTCTTTTACCGTAATGTTCCTGTGTTCACGTCTTTACAAGAAATTTAAAGTCAAGTCCTTTTCATATAATTACATTGGAACTCTGGACTCATTCATCTTTTATACTGCTTATTCTGCGGGGGCTTGGAGCCTATCCCAGGAGACCTGGGGCATAAGGCAGCATACACCCAGGGTGCCAATCCATCACACACACACACACACACACACACACAC
>QMIH01000027.1:474677-500194 GCA_003987875.1 Clarias batrachus | reverse complement strand
ACACACACACACACACACACACACACACACACACACACACACACACACACATTACGGGCAATCTGGGAACACCAATTAGCCTAATCTGCATGTCTTTGGACTGTGGGAAGAAACAGACGTACCGGGGAAACCCACCAAGCACGCGGAGAACAAACTCCATGCAGACAGAATGAAATGAAAATGAAAATTTCCAATAATAACTTTCTAATTGTTATGCTACAGTATGCATGTGTGTATTTTAGTCCATAACAGAAAGGTTTATATTGCTCACATTTTCTAAACAACATAATGTATATATATATATATATATATACAGTATATATGTATAATAATGTATAATAGTGTATCCTATAGATGTTTTTTGGTATATTTGTTTTATTTGGCACATTAATATAAAACTTCAATAATTCAACCATGAGTGAATATTGAGGATTTTACAACTACATTGAATGTTTCTCCGTTCTTCACAATCTGTTCTATCATATATTCCTGAACCCTATACGTTTGACCTAACACTCTGTTTTAATATATTCATTTTACCCGAGTCTATTTTCCTGATCATGCAAAACATGCAAAACGAGACATACTAAGACATCATCCTTTGAGCTGGCCTGTGAGCATTGCCTATTTAATTGCGTTTCAGACATTGTGACTATCAGAAATAGATGCCAAATTAAGTCTGTATATCATTAAGTAGCGAAGATATACAGTAAAAAGGAGTTGATTTTGAATGAATACCTTCTTAAAAGATGTGGGCATGAGCTGATTCTATTCGAAGGTGAGAGTGTGCAGTGCAGAAACACGATGCTGTTATAACGACACACGATTCACTTTCAGTTACAGATTCCAGACCTATTCCTACAGCAAGTATTTTTTCATTTTTTTTAATAACAATAATCCCTAATCCACTACTGCTTAAAACCATGTCAGGGGCTAAATATCCTTACCGGCAAATTCAGAGATCAAGAGGCAATAAAGTGTGTAGATGGTCAATATATGATAAATAGGTGTCAAGTTTATTTACCATCTTTGAATGAAGTGTCTCCAGTGTCAGCACTTTGTAACAGAGGTGTTTCATTAAGTTTTCTGACGCAGGAAAGTCTTCACGAAAGACGGGTTTGTGCTTTGAGGCTTTTGGTGAGTAAAGATTTTGCAGTACAAAAGATTCCGATTGGACAAAACTATCAAATGTGGAGTACTTCCAGCGGTTTAAAGGTATTAAGGTAAAGCTACAGTACAAGCACATCTCAAACACTGTACCATCATATAACGGACGCAGTAATTTAATCATGTCCCATGATATTGTGACATAAAGAATCTCTTAATGTATGTTCGAGGAGTGTCACTGCTAGAATAAGTCCAAACTCGGTAAACTTTTGGACCGTACTATACATCTTTCCTTAGCGTCTCCATACTGTTTCTCTTTCTCTTTCCTAAACCCATACATCACTCTTGGACAGACCTAATGAACATTTATGAGCTCCTTCAGATATTTTTCCACTTAATTTAACACTAATTTCTGCAGAAGGTTAAATCCAAGCTCCATGTCTGCCAATGGAACGTCTCAGGTCTTGGCTTGATGTGGTGGTATTGAACATCGAGCTGGCTGTAATCCCGCTAAAGATTTTTTTAATGCCCGTTGTTCATGCGGTAAATCCCTGTAAGCACCGTGAAATTAACCCTTCGCTGGATTAGTGTTTAAAAAGAATTCATTGTTTAAAAATGACTTCGGAGCGTTGGGTGATGAAAATACAATTCAACCTCAACGACAGCATGAATGTACTACATTTTAGTTACTGTACAGTTACTTCATCTGTATTGCTTTTACTTTTTCTGACTAATCCACAGCTTTGTTTAACCTCAGATTCAAAAGTATTTTTTTTTCTTTTCTTTTTTGCCTCTTTTTTTTTTATTCTTTGTTGATTCATTTTTTATTGTTTTTAAGAGGACTATAGTATCGTTGAGGCTCAAAAGGTGCATTGATACAGTATACATTATTGTGCTGGTATAATGGTACAGTATTTTGGTACTGTATATTGCTATTCCGGTCTGTATTCATCATGTTTGCATGAGTTGCGATTCTTTTTTTAGGTGAGAGACCTGAAACTCTGATATGTGCCAAACAATGTGCCAAAATTGAAAAGTAAACCTCAAATATTTTTGTTGCTCATACAGTTAGTGAAGCGATGTGCATTGATAAATGGAAATCTGCTTCTTCTTCACGTCCTTTAATGTCGGAGTAAATGAGTTCAGTCTCGCTCAGTCTGTTTCTCCTATTAGCTAGTGCATGTCACAGTATGTTCCATTCTTCGATTAAATCTTGACAGCAGCTAGTAATTTTTACACATCGGTATGCATTGGTGTGTATCGCCATTTAAATTAACACAATAACAGTGTGTGAATAGTTCGATCAGCCATAACATTAACGTATTATACAGTACTAACATAACTTGGACAGGCAAAGAGTCCAAGGCCACCCACCTGGCCTTAGATCCGAATCCAATCGAGCACCAAGTCTGAGCCCAACCCCGTAACCCACAGCAACAAGTGGATTGCTGCCAACGTCCTGGTGCCAGACATCACAACACACAAGAAGTATTGTGGAGTCATGCCCAGAGGGATCAGAGCTGCCCATTTGGCACAAGGAGAACCTACATAATACTATGCATAATGTTTTGCATAGTAATGCTATGACTGATGGATCATATAAATAATGCTAAATAAATAAATAAATAAATACAATAAAATCATCACCTGGATTTAACTACAGTAAGAAAATTAAGAACCTTCCATTGGATAATTACTGCACTGATTAATATGTATGGTACAGCTGGTAAAAACAAATTGTTTTAACATAATTTAGTGAATTTAAATCATATAAAAAAAGTATAACACATGATGTATACTGTAATAATGATAGTAAGAGCAGTTGCACAACACAATGCAAAGAAAACTTAAGGAACTGGGACTAAACAGCTGTGTAGCCTTAAGAAAACCACTTCTCATTGAGGCTAGTCGACAAAAAAAAAAAAAAAGCTTAAATTAGCTAGGAATCATAAAGAATGGACTGTGGAACATTAAAAAAACGTTAGTTAGGGTGGTCTGATGAGTCCTGATTTACCCTGTTCCAGAGTGATGAGCACATTAGGGTAAGAAGAGAGGCGGATGAAATGATCCACCCAGCTGACGTTCCTCAATATAGTGAATGACCAAAATTTTCCATCAATGTTTTTTTTTCCTTCCCTGATGGCACAAGTATATTCCAAGGTGATGATGCCAGGATTCATCAGACTCAAATTGTGAAAGAGTGGTTCAGGGAGCATCAGATATCATTTTCACACATTAACCCCATTGAGAATATCTGGTATGTGCTGGAAAAGTGTAGTGGTTAGCGCGGTGGCCTTATACCTTCAGGGTTGAGGGTTCGATTCCTGTCTAGGTTCAGTGTGCATGGAGTTTGTAAGTTCTCCCAGGGCTTTGCGAGTTTCCTCCGGGTACTCCGGTCTCCTCCCACAGTCCATAGACAAGCAGATTAGGCTAATTGGCGTTCCCAAATTGCCCGTAATTTGTGAATGAGTGTGTGAGTGTATGTGTGTGTGCCCTGTGATGGATTGGCACCCTGTCGAGGTGCCCTAAGCCTCCTGGGATAGACTCCGGGCCCTCCGTGCCCCTGAATACAGGATAAAGCTGTATAGAAGACGAGTGATTGAGGGAGTGAGTGGAAAAGTGTAGTGGTTAGCGCTGTGGCCTCATGCCTTCAGGGTTGAGGGTTCGATTCCTGTCTAGGTTAAGGTACATGGAGTTTGCATGTTCTCCCAGTGCTTTGCGGCTTTCCTCCAAGTCCAACTGATTAGGCTAAATAGACTAATTGGAACAGTGGCGTGTAAGACTCTATATAGAAATATGCATTTTACTATTAGATTCGTTACATTTCCCTTACCTTAGAGACTTTTCAGAGCTGTTGTTATAGAAAATTCATCAACACCCACTAACCAATCAGAATGAGGAATTAAACAAAGCAGTGGTAAAAGTCTTAATCATCAGCATACTTGAATGACATATATCGGTGCTATTCTTCCAGATCCTTTAGTTTATGAGGCCATCACAATATTGTGTCAGGGTGACAGTTTTCTCTGCCATCATTTTCAAACTTTCACGGTCCAGTGAGCAGAGTTATGGGATTGCGTTCTGTGAGAATTGCTCTGTCCGGACACACTTTGTCCCTGTGCTCATAAAAGCTGTCAATCCATCACTGTAGCTTTAGTAATAGTCATTGCACGTTGCCAATTTTCCCACAAAGGCACCTCAACCCAAAGGCTTCAAGGAACACCTTGATATACACTAGGTATTGATACTGTATGAGTGGAATAAACCAGGCACTCTTCCGTAGGCTGTGCACTATTCTTAAACTATTTGCTCGTTTTCAGTGCGCCATTAAGCATGATGTGAATGTATAAAACGGGCATCGACAGCTCCATTACCTCCCGTCAATCACACAGACCTTTCACTCTCCTCAAAACACCGTACATTTAATTAAAACTTAAGGCAGTATGTACTGTAGGGGGTTATTTAGAGAAAAACCCTGAAGGATTTGACTTGAGGCCTTGACCACAAAAGTATTCTTCACACGAGGAATCCCCGATTGTACTGCAGTAGTTTGATGTCAAAACAGGATGACACCAAACTGAGACAGCGAAAGCATGGTGGACTGAGATTCTTAAACTGTTTGACGTTGTTTTATGTTTCACGAGGTGACCCTGAGCTGAGATTGACGTGTCTACAGCATCGCGTTCTTGGTAGATGAAGGATTCCAGAGGGGGAATTGAACTCGGAGCATCTACAAAAGATGTTTGCAAACTTTCCTGCACACTTTGGCTGAAAGGATGACTGACATCTCAAAGCAAGAGGACAAGCGGAGAAAGCTCTGGGAATATGGGTGTTTTTATATAGTAGGTTTATGCAGAATGCAAGGCAAACTGGTGAACGAGGTTTCCTGTTTATTACTATTAATTATCTTGACCTCAGCCTACGTTATTACTCAGGCACACTACAGTACGCAATGATTTGAGTGAACGCAGTAAGAACTTGGCAGGAATGCAGTAGGAACCGTAAGGGCGAAGTGATGTCTCCCTTGATGTGGAGCTGCCATTCTTTTTCGGAACAAAGCCTGGTGAGGAACGTGGTCAAAGCAAGAAGCAGGAAGAACTTAATAAGGATGTACAGTGGGACCACAGCGCATGAATTTAATCCGCTCCAGGGTCGAGTTCTTACGAAGAAATTTCATATTGCGAAATGCATTTTCCCAAAGGAAATAATGTAAATACAGATAATCAGTTCCAGCCACCCCGATATTACCAAATTCCAAGACTATAATCATATCTTTAGAATTTAGAAAAGACAAGTAAATGAAATAAAATATGAAATAAATAGTCATTAAATCTCACTTAACCTTAATTTATGATTCCTCTTCTGTCTCTATACGAATACATCAAAGTTGGTTTACTCTCCATTGGGACCACATGACAGGATAGCATTTTTTTCATCATCGTGCTCCCGGATTGACCCCCACTTCCACACACTCAGGGCTTGGGACTATAATACACATCCCTTCACACACACCAAAATATTTCAAAGATAAAAGTCCTGTGTTTATGTAATTTTGGATTAATTAATTAATACAAACATTACAAACTTGTCTTCTTGCATAAAAGGCAGAAAAAAAGCACAAAAAATATAAATGTAAATCCGCTTGGCTTGGCTTCGCACTGACGCAGACAAATTTTGGCAACGCAAAATCCGGCCAAAATGTTGGTTTGTACTGTAAGTCAAAAATTCACAAGCCGGAGCGATTGTATGCCGAGGGTCCACTGTGTTAATGATGACATTAATGACACCTCTTATGGACTTCATGGACATACTACGAGCATGAGTTATGCAGACGGGAAAGATTGGATGATGGGCTTGAAGAGTAGCATTGTAAGGGGGACGTTGTTGCTATGTCAATACAACCCCATGTCTTCTTCATTGTAGAAGACCAGACTCATATTATAAAGTTCATATTATGTTCTCCTAGTGCTTACCACATTTTTGGCACGCATGCATCTTGTTATCAACGGGAGAGAATTTAGAAAAAATCCTGAATCCAATCAAGCCATGAGGAAAAGCACTGCACACGTTGTTGTATTTATACCAATGTATCATGATGTACATGATGGGTCATTGAAAACCTGACATGCACATTTACTGTAGCAGACACCCTTATTTAGAGCAACTTATAGTACAATTTTGGTTTTTCATTATAAATGTTGGCAGTTGAGGTTAAACCTTGCTCAATGGCCCAACAGGGATTTGAACCTGGGACCATCCAAACCATAGGCCAGTGCCTTAAACACTGAGCGATCCCAAACCTAATGTATAAAGGCACATTTATCCATTTTGACCTGTTTCGATAGTTTTATGATCTTTTTTGGAAGGTGACGAGGCTCTTAAGGGAGTGTATTTTAGTATTTGGAACAGTGTGTGAATTTTGTGTCGAATATTATAATTAAGATTCAATTTATGACTGATTTGCACCTTTGGTTTAGTTTGTAGATTGTAGTCTGTGTGCATCATGAGGTAAGTAAACTACTGTATGGAATGGTGGCGTTGCTTATATTAGTTTGTGCTTATGTACATTATGCTGCTTGCTTAATTTACAACGAAAATGATCCTGAAAGGTGTTTTTATATTTCTCATATACTTCTTGCTGGGCATCTTTGAAGTTAAGTTTTGGTTTATGAACTTTCAGTGGATAACTGAAAGAACTATTGAATTCTTGCTAGTGTTTTTTTTTTTTTCAGTTTATGTTTCCAAACGCCTCTTTCCAGCTGACATTAACAGATAAGTCCTCCTACACAGGAAAATGTTCATGAGCGCGATGTGGATTAAAGAAGAAAAAAAAACGGTAAGGGAAAGGCTGGTTAGAGTTGCTATAGTGTAAGCGATAATAGGAACTCGCTTGTTTTGTGAATCAGAAGATTTTTTTTTTAAATATGAAAAGGCTGGCATGCTGTGTTGTAATAAGCAATGGAGTATGTGATGAAATTTATTTTGTTGACCCTTTCCTCTAAAATATCTTAACTGTTGTATTCTACTCCTCAAGTACTATACATGCAACAATAGCTTTACATGCACGGAGGGCCCGAAGTCTATCCCAGGAATATTGCACTAATAATCAGAATAATATAAGAATATATCATGTGCACAATGAGCAAACGCACTTTGCTTCTATAATAAAATTATATCCTGATTAATAGCCTCGATCATGTAAATACACATCAGATTAGCATCCATGTGAACGCTTAAGCTGGAATGTCTAATTAGAATAGTTTCGATTGGATTGAAGAAATAATATCTGTGTAAATGTAGTTAATGCGTGATTTCTAAACAATTTAAAATCAATAAATCAATAAATAAATGAATAAATAAATAAATAAATAGCAAATAAAAATAGTTATTATAGTTAGATATTATGGGACTTAAATCCGGTTTTAGCCACCATTTTCTTATTGACATTTGGTTTATAAAAGACTGTTAATGAATGAGGATGTACTAGAGATAATCCAATTGTATATGTACATTATACTATATACTTATTATAATCTTTTTAATACTCAGGCTTTATGTTTCCCCTTTTCTTTCCCTTTTATTAAATCTTGTTCTTAAACTGCCTTAAAAGTGATTTCGGATTCACTAACACACTCCGCGCTGGATGGCGAGATGAAAGAGGATCTGGATGTCATAGGGAAAGCCTTAACGTTAGTAATATATTCAGCAGTTCTAGAATAAAAGCACAAAGAATTCACTCAATAGCTTTTTAACTCACCTCATCATCGATTTATTGAAAAAACAAAATAGTGTCAAAATTTGTGACTAGCATGAGAACTCTCTTTAAGGTTGTGTGTCTATTGGTGTGTTTGTGTGTGTTTAGGACATTTTGTGACACTTACAGTATGACAGAACAAATATGGAATTGTGTAGTTAAAAAAAAACCCAGGCTAAATAACCAAGAATACGTTTTATATTTTCGATTCTTCAAAGTAGCCACCTTTTTTGCTTTGCTGACGGCTTTGCGCCTTCTTGGTATTCTCTCAGTCAGTCTCATGAGGTCGTCACCTCGAATGGTTTTCCAACCATCCTGAAGGAGCTTTTGAGGACATGTTGGCTGCGTTTCCTTCACTCTCCAGTCCACTCTCAAACCAGCCCAGTTGGATTTAGATCAGGTGATTGTGGAGGACAGGTTATCTTGATGCAGCACTCCATCATGTTCCTTCTTGGACCAATAGCTCTTACAGTATATAACCTAGAGGTGCGTTTGTGTTCATTGTTCTGTTGGAAATCAATGTTGGGCTGGCATGCCTCTGCAAAATGTTGTTGTAGCCATGCTAGTTAAGCGTGCTCTCAATTTTGACTAAGTCACCAACAGTGTCACCAGCAAAGCACCTCCTCCTCTACCGTATGCCTCACAGTGGGAGCCATGCATCCAGGAACTGGCAATTCTCCTTCAAAACGTCTAACAAAGACATGGCGGTCATTAATTGGACCAAGCAAGTCTCTTCTGCTTGTTGTTCTCCCGGAATAATTCCTGCAATTCTTTCCTGCAATTCGACCATGAACTCTTGACTCACACAGTATCATCTGAAGAGTGGATGCTGAAATATGTCTGGCAATTCACAATCACAATCTCTGAGGAGCTTTTATGTTGGCTCTAATCTGAGGAGATGTAAATCAACCATTTCTGAGCTGGTCATTCTACTAAACTTATCGTCTGCTGCTGAGTTAGCTTTTGGTCTTCCTTCCATGGGATGGAGCTAATTTCATGACCACTTTTATCATTGGATGGTTTTTGGTGACTGCACCTGGGGTCAGTCCTGACCGAGTAATTCCAGACATGTTCTTGCATAGTTTGGATGTCTTCAGTATTATTGTATTAATGTACAATGTTGAAAATAATACAAATACAGAAAAAGTATAGAAGAACGATATGCGTATTACAGTATATACCAGTGTATGTAAAACCATATACCATATATTTATGGCACGATACTAGGATGCAGAACGAATATTTTTCCACCAGGAAATTGAAAATGAAAATGTAATTGGTGTAATATAGAAAGCAATACTGATATCATAGCATTATTTTTGCAAATTTGTGTGTGTGTGAGTGTGTACTGTATGTCTGTCTTTCTCTTAGCCTGTCTGTCTGCACGGTGCTTTCCCACATCCTGCATTCTGCATCTGGACTAAATGGAACAAATAGCACTCATAAGCCACACACAACCACAAGAGCACTCAGTGCAAAAACATCCATTAAACCAATAAATGAAAGTTGCTGCATATTGGGGATTGAGCTGTACTGTACTGTAGGTGCGCTGGATAAAATACATCTGTACACACATTAGCATGCAGTAGTACACACGGAACAACTTGTATACTTCTCCTGACCTCAAATAAGGAAGGATTGCTGCTCCTCCACTTCCTGTGTATGCATGTTTACGGTATGGGCGAGAGGTGCGGTTATCATCGGGGGGGGGGGGGGGGGGATGTTGATGGAGGGGATTGGGGTGATGACTTCACACACATTAGTTGAGAGTCGATGCAATGTCAAGTTAAAAGTGATGACGCCAGGAAGGTACAAACGACTGTGTATGTGTGTGAAGGACAAGTAAGTCACTTTGCGCTTCGCATGTCCTATTCTGAACCACACAAAAGATGATTATGTAAAGTGATTAGGCAGCCACTCAAGCTAAAACACTTCATCACATTGCATGAATGATCAACCCGAATAAACGGCGTCATTAAACCGCAGATATCATCTGCTGCGCTTTACATAAATGCCTCCTCCAAGCTTTAAACAAAATATATATTCTAGGAAAACTTTATTCAACTTCCTTCCCAAGAAAAAGTTTGGCCCAAAATGAAAATGCACACACTGTTCTCATTGTACTAAATGTAATTTATTAGCCCGTACGGTATTTGGTGGCAGGTGTTTGTTTCCCTTCTCGAGCATAAGGTATGAGGGTGATGCAGCTGATAAACAACGGAAGTCCATTTGATTAAAGATGAAGTGTGTGTCCTAAAATGTATCCATTTCTACAGTAAGGTCAGACAGGCTTATTAATATGATTCAGGACACAATGGAATGTGTCAAGGGTCGTGTTACAGGTGCAGAGCCGGGATGTAGTGATGAAACTGCACACATGAGTATTCAGACATCCTGCACATACAGTACAGTATCATGGAGACGCAAGTGTATCTCTGTTATATGAGATGCTGAATCTGGACTTCTTTCTTGATATTGGTTTAAACAAGGAGCAGTATTAAGTCCAGGATCATTTTTACAGTTTAAAGTAACCACAATACTGTATGTCATGCTGAAGTTCATGCTTTAGGCTGTAAGTGCAATAAAAGCAATATCGATTGCCATTTGACAAATGCGAGGGGTGTTCAAGTCAAACTGGGACTTTTGATTATGCAGAACATATGAGTGATATGAGTATAAATGACCTATATTTCTCTATAAAATCCCCTGCTACACTAATGCACGTATCGCAGCGTTTCACTAGTGCTTGGATAACATCAAGTTAGAATATTTTCTCAGTATGCCAGAGACTGCCTGCTTTTATATACTGTATGAAGCGATGGCCTCCCAGGAACTCCTGGCCGAATGTGAAAAGGAGCAAGGACTGTATGGGGATGTAATGATAGCGGTGATAATGATTGTGTGTGTACAGTACAGTTCAAAAGTTGACAACAAGTTATCTATTAATTTTCAAGGATCCGGTGAATATTTACAGTACATGAATGAGTGCAGTGGGCTCGTTTGTGCCATTCAAAGGTTTCATTCCACCTAAGAGCCTCATCACCATCACTGTGCTTGTGCCATACAGTGCAAGTCTTCTGTATATGTTGTTCCTGGGTTGACTTGAACATCCCTCGAAAAAGCATTGCATGTTTGTGCTTGATCAGCTTATTCTCAAATTTTCTTTCCAGCAGAGCTCATTAAATCAATCCTAACTTTTAGACTTTATTTTTCTACTTTATAGTGCATTATGTAGCACGGTCCCCAGGAAAAAAAAAAAAAAAGTCTTTCCGATCTTGAATATTGTCATCGATTTTGAGCTGAATGTAATTATTTAATCTGGTATCATTGTAGGGGGAATGCACATACATGAATTGTAGGAAAATAAAGTAGTATGGAAGCACTGTACTGTAAGTGATACGTTTCGTTTTTTTATTTAAAATAATTGTAAAGCTTTGTGGTTAATAGTAATTGTATGTAAAACTGGACATTGTATTTATTGTAAAAATGTATAGCTGTATTGGCAGCCATAATCCCAGAATATATATATATATATATATATATATATATGATGTACAGAGTGGTCATAATCATATAGTGTTGGGCTCTTAATGCTGTTGATTGAAACATAAACACTCCTTACAGGAAGAATGTTTATTAAGCCTATGAAAATGAATTTCTTATGAAATAATTCGTATGATTTTTGCCATGCTCTAAAGCTGATATTTTTACTTTTACTGCATGATTTCAACCCAGAACATGGCTTCACAAAACATATCTGAACCTTTCATCAGTTGTAGGAATCCTTTTCATTTATTGCATGCATACTGAAGAACTGAGCTGATTTAATGAGGGATTTTTGCCGTAGTGGATTATGATCTCATATTTGCATACATTTCATCAGCTTCACATCTTTACCTCATTAACTCTGCTGATTAGTATGTGAATAGATGTAGAACAGAACTGTGTGATTTCCACTAATCATTTTCTCAGTAATGTGAAAAAGTTGTGTAATTAACCCATTTTCTGTGACAAACATATATATATATATATATATATATATATATATATATATATATATATATATATATATAGACTAATATGCATTAGTTTTATTTTTGGCATCCTTTCCTTCTAATTTTTCTTTCCTCCTAAAATTTCTTCCCCCTCCTTTTTGGTAATTTGGTCTGTCCATGGCACATCAGGTGACGGATACTCCCCACCCTGGAGGTATATCCATCATTAAGGGGTCAGGTTGCCAGCTCGATGCCCTATTGTCATTTATACACTACACCAATTAGCTTAGTCTGCATATCTTTGGACTGTGGGAGGAAACTGTCAGTGCTAACCACCAAGCCACCGTGCCATCACTGTAACCTTTGGCCAAACCTACAATGACATTGTACCCCAATACGTGTACTTCAATAAGAAGATGGTCCCCCTTTTGCAGCTATAACAGCTTCCGCTCTTCTTGGAAGGCCATCCACAAGATTCTGTAGTGTTTCTATGGGAATTTGTGCCCATTCATTCTGTAGAGCATTTATGAGATCAGGCACATGATGTTGGACGACAAGACCTGGCTTGCAATCTCTATTCCAGTTTATTTCAAACTCCCGATGAAGTTGAGGTCAGGGCTCTGTGTTAGGGCCCGTCAAGTTCTTCCACACTGAACTTATCGAACAGTCTTTATAGTCCTTGCTTGGTTCACTGGGGCACAGTCACGTAGAAATGGGAAAAGCCCTTTACCAAACTGTTGCCATGAAGTTAAAAACATAGAATTGTCCAAGATGTCTTGATATGCTGAGAATGCCCTTCACTGGGGATAAGGGGTCTGATTGAAACACCTGAAATCAATAATTAACAGGTTTGGACAAATACTTTTGTCAATTCAGTGTGGCTAATACATAATAATTTATATATTAAAAGTGAATGAATAATCATTCCAATATTTATTACTTGAAAATATATACTGTAGTGATCAGGATGCACCAGCTTAGGAAAAAGACTGCGATGCTGTTCACTCATATTTTTTACCTTGTTACGGCCGTTTTGAAAATGACAGATCATCCGCCATATGGCTTTGCCCCAGGCTTCAACTGTCAAAGTATTTAGCACTCTCTGCTGAATTTCTTTTGTTTGGCAGTATTACAATGTCATTATGTTATTGATAGTGGACTTTCCCTTTTTACACTCCCCTGTGTGAAAACTACTTGCAATTAAAGGGACTACTGCACAAAAAACACTGTACTGTACACTTTCACTCGTGTCACATTGGACGATTGCGTGACTGGTCACACTTTTAACAGCCTTGGCTCGCAAAGCTTCTTACCATTCATCAACTGTAGTGACATTTAAGAAGAAGTTAAGTGAGACGTATACCAGATTATAAAGCATTAATGCCATGATACGTTTTATAATCGTCCCCAGGTCACTTTCTTGCATATGGAGAGTATATTTCTGACTGATTTCAGTGTGATGTGATTAGTGTATAACACTAATTTGGGCTATGGTTTGGGCAGGTCCAAGGTTCGAATCCCATGATAACCAAGTTGCCATTGCTTGTCCCTTGATCAAGGTCCTCAACCCTCAACCCTTCAAATGCATCATGAGATAAAAATATAAGTCGCGCTGGATAAGGGCATCAGCCAAATGTTGTTATACAGTAGAGATGCTTTAAAAAAAAAAAAAATAGCAAGGTCTTGTAATGGTGGAGGAGTTGTTGGTTTGTCATTTCAATTGTTGCAGTGTCTTTTATTGTTTTTCTGATAATATCGCACGTGATGACAATTGTTAGGCGTGAATAACGATCTAGTATCTAGTTTATACTGTACATTATCATTAATTATGAAAGGGAGCGTGAGTAAAGAAATCAGCACACGTGATTCCTCTTATGTCCTTTTGCTACATTCTCTCACCCTGGCATTTCACCACAATGCTTTGTATTCTATTTTGCATTGACAAAAGACGTGGTTAAAGGATGTCAGGATGTCCTATGAAAATAGACCAACTATAAATATAATCATTTAAAAAGGAGTTTTTACCATAATGTGAGTAATAAACTCAAAGACATAAAATCATGTGTTATTATTTCCTGGGTTCACGTTTGTTTATGTGCAGGTTAAAATGAAGAGGCATTTTGAGTACTTTGGTGTGTGTGTGTGTGTGTGTGTGTGTGTGTGTGTGTGTGTGTGTGTGTGTGTGTGTGTGTGCGTGTGTGTGTTTGTCCAGGCATGCACTCTTAATTTGTATGATATTCCATGCATGCACTATTGTTATTATTTATCTAAAAAATGTGGTCACTTTCATGTGCTCCAGTCAGGATTAGTGAGGAGGCCGTCTAGGTAGAAGCAGAGCAGTGAGATAAAGTCTCGCCCATTTGGAAGAACAGCTGTCTCTATTTTGGACAGAACTAAAGCAGCAATTGTTCCATGATCCTTATCAGAGAAGACAATTCAGTAAATCTGTCCAAGGAATATATACTAGTAACTGTGCCGGACACAAGTGTTATAATCATTTATCATTTTGTTATAAAAGCATAATACAATCGTAGGTTAGTATGATATTATAATAAAATTTGATTTTAATGTGTGGGTGTTTGTCTCTGTATCTTTGCACAGTGTACAGGAGAGTAAGTTAGCCGTGACGGCACGCTTAAAGGCGTATTAGTAAAATGAGTGTGTATGTGTGTGCGTTCGTGTGTGTGTGTGTGTGTGTGTGTGTGTGTGTGTGGGTATAATCCTGCATATACACTGCGAGCTATTTAAAGTTCACTTTCCACTGCAGGGAATCACATGTTCTACTAAAATAAAAACGTATTGTGTGTTCGAATATTTGTTTATATATAAAATATCCACAATTAATATAAGGTTAAATAGAAAATTTATTATTTATTCTTGTTTTTTATAATTACGGTGCATCCGGAATGTATTCACAGCGCTTCACTTTTTCCCCATTTTGTTATGTTACAGCGTTATTCCAGAATGGATTAAAATCATTATCTCACCCTCTCATCATCTATACCGCTTAATCCTGTATTCAGGGTCACGGGGGCCTGGAGCCTATCCCAGGAGACTTGGGGCACATGGCAGGGTACACCCTGGACAGGGTGCCAATCCATCGCAGGGCACACAGACATACACACACACTCACACACTCATTCACACACTACGGGCAATTTGGGAACGTCAATTAGCCTAACCTACATGTCTTTGGACTGTGGGAGGAAACTGGAGTACCCGGAGGAAACCCACCAAGCACGGGGAGAACATGCAAACTCCATGCACACAGAGACGGGAATCGAGCCTGGCCGGGGATCGAACCCGGACCCTGGCGGTGCAAGGCGACAGTGCTAACCACTACACCACCGTGCCGCCTAAAATCATTATTTTCCTCAAAATTTTACGAACAATACAACATAATGACATTGTGAAAGGAGTTTGTTTGAACCAAGCCATGAAGTCCAAGAAATTGTCTGGAGACCTCTCAGACAGGATTGTATCAAGGCACAGATCTGGGGAAGGGTACTGAAAAGTTTCTGCAGCATTGAAGCTCCCGATGAGCACAGTGGCCTCCATCCAAATGGAAGAAGTTTGGAACCTCCAGGACGAAAGTGAGCAACTGAGGGAGAAGGGCCTTAGTCACGGAGGTGAACCAAGAACCTGATGGTCACTCTGAAAGAGCTCCAGTGTTTCTCTGTAGAGAGAGGAGAACTTTCCAGAAGAACAACCATCTCGGCAGCTCTCCACCAATCAGGGCT
Source organism: Clarias batrachus (assembly GCA_003987875.1). Lineage (NCBI taxonomy): Eukaryota > Metazoa > Chordata > Actinopteri > Siluriformes > Clariidae > Clarias > Clarias batrachus. The sequence goes on along the minus strand of QMIH01000027.1, from coordinate 484,598 downwards.
GCATGGTAGAGTGGCCAGACTGAAAAGGCACATGACAGGTAGCGTGAAGGACTCTCAGCCCATGAGAAACTTAAAAATTCTTTTTTTTTTTAGTTGAACCACCTTTGGCACCAATTACAGCGTCAACTCTTTTTGCATATGATGCTACAAGATGGTTTTTCTTCTGGAAGGTTCTCCTCTTTCCACAGTAGTGGTTCCTAACTTCTTCCATTTGTGGATGACGGAGGGCACTGTGCTCATCTGGACCTTCAATGCTCCAGGAATGTTTCTGTACCCTTCCCCAGGCCTGTGCCCCGAGACAATCCGGTCTTGGAGGGCTACAGACAATTCCTTGGACTTCATGGCTTGGCTTGGCTTGTGCTCTGACATGCACTGTTAACTTTGGGACGTTATATAGACAGGTGTGTGTCTTTTGAAATTATGTCCAATCAACTGGATTCACGACTGGTGGACTCCAATCGAGTTGTACAAACATCTCAAGGATGATCAGTGGAAAGAGGATGCATCTGAGAGTATTCATCTGATATTTTCTGTTTAAATCAGTTAATAAATTTTTTTATTCACTTTATAATCGTATTAGTAATGTAGCATATTCTGCATCATCGTATAATGTTCAAGATATTCTATATGAAATATTTATATCTCAGGATTGAAATTGTAAAAAAAAAAAAAAAACGCAATTGAGGATTGAAGGAAGCAGCAAGCTGTGTGTCTAATGCATCCATTACCGAGGCACCGTGTCCAAACATTTCCTCCAATATCAACCCACAAAAAAGGGCAGGGCTGCTAGCACTCATTAAGCGCTCATTACCCAGTGCCGTCATGTCATGTCACATTACCCACTGTGCATCTACAAAATAAGATGGAAAGTTCTTTTAAGCTAATGACGGGCTGTTTGAAGTCTGATTCAGATCTCTATGACCGATGTGCTGTAGTACAGTATATTCATTGTAATTGTCTTACTCTGCCAATAAAAGCCCATTCTGTTTACTCTGAATACTTGTCTATTCCTAATATCTATAATGCATCTGCAACAAACAAACGGTAGTCATTTATATTCTATGTTCATAGTAAAAATACTAGTTTTGTTGTTAAGAATAATTCATTTAGAAGACCTGAAGATAATAAATGCGGGGTGAAACAGACACATCAGCATCATTATTGTAAGTATTATATACTGTAGTATCTAGGGAAATCGTGGACATGAAACATGTTGAGGGCGAGATTATTATTACAGGCATCATCCAGATCAAATAAACTTGTATTGGGGGAAAAAGTACAAGGAACAATATATAAGATGGTATACAACCAGAAGAAACATGGTTTGGCAGCTTTGAGTTTGCAACATACTGTAAACCTTTTTCCACACATGCGATACGTACTGTACATACTGTAACATTGCCAGCTTCATTCATCTGTAAAAGCTTTGACTTTCTGTCATTCAGACATTATGTTAATGATCATTTGGATATGAATCGGATGACACTTGTGTAAAAAACAAACAAAAAATTCAATAAAAAAAAACATGACTAGGGATCACTTAAATGCTTGGTGAAGTTGCATGGTCGAAAAATACCAGTATACTCGATACGAAGGAAAAACTTGTTGATGTTAAAGAGTTTGAGCCGCTGAATCTGAAACTAACCGAAATGAAGTTATCTTCTGAAAACTGCTTATAGTAGCACAAACCATGAAGTTTCTCATCACACCTGTAATGTGGTGACCTTTCAGACTAAATACGGGTAAAACTAGCAACAATTCTGGCTGATATTAAATCGCGTACTCTTCTTTTCAGATTAACATTCAGGAACATTCCATATAAATAGCAAAATATGATAAGATAATGATAACCTGGTCCTAGATTATTTGTTCCTTTACCGATTTCCTGTTTTGTTTTTCCGCTTTTAGTTTCCTTTTGGAAAACCCCTTACATCGTTTCATAAAATAGCGCTATCTGTATTAATACCCGCAAGAATTTTGCCATGTCAAATGCCTCAAATTGCATCATCCAGCCACTGGAGAGGAAGCTCTTAGCTCAGGCTAATTGATGTATTAGTGTGCCATTAGTCTACGCAAAGCCAGGGTAATTGCCATTTATGCAGGTCGCATTTCCACTTTGATAAATAACAAGTTATATTTTTCCTGATTATGTCAGCATTTTAAAAATGACCTAATTACTATGACTGTATAGGTAACTAATTCTGCTTTGTTATTATACTTGTGTTTGTGCCTTATAAACAGTTTCAGGACATGCCTGTAAATATCATCATAACAGTATCATTACCTACAGTACAGTGCATCCAGGGATGTTACCCATAATGCATCTGTTTTTGTAAGGAGACAAGAATTCGTCCTCATCGATAGTTTTTTCTCTCTACTGTGTCTACTGATGTCCTAGAGATGATGTTTTTATTCATTGCATTCAGTGTATTGAAACACTCTATGCTTCATTATTATTATTATTATTATTATTATTATTATTATTATTATTGATTATCAAGTGTGAGAGGCTAACCCGGCCTGGTGTGTGATTGTGTGTGGTCGTGTGTGTCTGTGTTGGGTGTGTGTGTGCGTCTATGTGCTGAAATATATGCGTCAGCTGCTGTGACTCACAAGCAAAAAATAGCGCGCAGATTATGAAAGGATTTGAATAAGAATGCACTACGTAATCACGCAACACTCTGCTTTATTGCACGGTAGTAAGTAAAGTAAGGGGTCACAACACGTTATAAAAAAAATCTACTCAAGCATTGACATTTCTAGTATTTAGTAATTTCAGTGTTCTTAACCATTTGAAACTTATTCGACAGTGGAAGAAATAATGAGAAGCATTAGCAGACATTTATCAAGTCAATATAGTGCTGTGCAAAAGTCTTGAGTCACACCGCATTTCATCATAGTAAATTTCATTAAATTAAATGATGTAGGTTACATTTAAGAAATAGGGACAGTTCTTTTATTTTGACAAGCTGCAAAATGCCTAAACATTTCTTTTTTTGCTAGTTTTAGCAGCAACCTCATTTCCCCTCTCATCTTTTTCAACCATTCAGCATTCGGCATTACCAGTATACTAATCACCGGGCTGATCATCTGTCATCATCTGCACCTGATTCTCACTGGTTCTAAGTTGAATGCTTTTAAAATAATTTGTATCTCACTTTGTGGCTAAACAAACAAACCAAAAAACAATGCTTTGAAGCTAGATACAGGGACTGGGATGAAGAGGAGAGCCGAAAATAGGAGGCATAGGAACCTATTCCTCAGAACTACATTATAAATACAAGAAAGTCTGGCTCTTTGGATGCAAAATCTGAAGAATTAGGGGGGGTCAATACTTTTGCGCAGTACTGTTTCGGTGTGTCTGTTAAATGATGTTGATGAAATACCCTTCAGATAAGATTTTTTTCTTTGTATCTAACCCTAACCCTAACCCTAACCCTCCCTCTGTTTTCCTCCTTTTCCGAACACGCCGTTTCAGTGTCTGTCTTTCATTCTTATGAAAGGGACAAATTGATTTTTAGCTTATTTCCATATTGTTTTAATTCTGGAAACCTGCTTTTTGGCAATAACCACAGTTAAAAGCGCTATATAAAGAAATTTAACCTAAGTTGCTTAGGAAATTTCAATAATAAACAAAGCATAAAGGTTGAATCTTTGTACTCTTCTTCTTCCTGGTGTCTCTCAATTTAACTAGGTGTATACTGCCACCTACTGAGCGTGTACTCTGGTACGGAACAACGTTACTAAAATACATTGATAAAGGCATCTGCCAAATGCCTAAATGTAAATGTAATAAGCTGGAGAGAATGTGTGTATGTGTGTGTGTGTGGGGGGGGGTATCAGACACAGGATGACATATGGTGCCTAGTCTGAAAACTCTGAGTTTTAAAGTTATTAGAACATAAACTCACGAGCAAAATACAGCTATAAAATATTCATATGTCCTGCAAAATTGCCACCCTGTTTATTTGATCATTTATGATTTTAACCTTACTGTCCTATTTGACCAGTTAGCCGTGTGTTCCTTGAAAGCATTAAGGCATGTTCGCATCAAAAAGGAATGTTTTGCAAAAAAACAAACAAACAAACAAAAAAAAATAAAGAATTATATAATTTGAAAATGATTTCACACACATTTGTACGACAGGCTGCTGCACTGCAACGATGCGTCATGTGATGTCAGCCTGTCAACGATGCCCGGGCTGTTGATAACTCTGAGAACAAAGAGCTGGATCATAAACAGCATTGCACTTATTAATTGTTGGATTTTTAATGGGAGACTTTCTGTATCTCAGCAGTGAGGTAAACAGAAAGAGGAAAGTGTCACTTAAAAATCATACTTGCTTTAGAGAAGGATGCAACATTCATTGCTGCTGTTTTGTGTGATGAGGGCAAGCATTCATTTACCATGCATTTCATTAGGAACACGCGTATACTTGTACATTCCTGTAATTATCATTGTAAATTCAGCATAGTACATAATACATCCAGGTACAGGGTCAACCTCTTCAGTTAATGTTTACATCAAGCATTGCAATGAAGGTGGACTTCTTCTGAGTGACTTTGGCTGTTAATGCTTATTTCCTGGGATTTTCACCCACAACTGTCTCTAGTGTATTGTGTCCCTGAAGGCAAATAATAATAATAAAAAAAAGACATAGAAGAAAATATTCTCTTTAAAGATATGCAGAGGAAAAAAATAGTCTGTGGAAAATCCCCTGAGTGACTCCTTTACTTCCTGGTCTTTTACACTGTCCTTAAAAACACAACTTAAATTTAACTCCACATTCATTTTCTAGGTTTCTCACTAAGAATAGACAAGAACGAATTCTTGCAACGAATCATAACATAGAACATCGTAGGTTCTTTACCTCACACGTGCTTGTTATCATAACCTGACTGACAGTATTGCAATCTCTCTTTTTTATTATTTCCATAATAATTACTCTTATCAGTTATTCATAAACATAATTACCTTCTTGATCTACACTAAAAAAATATATTTAAAACAAAAAATATTAAGGCAATGTAATGCGGTAGATATTTGGGTTTTCATAAGTTCAGTAGGTTTGTTTATATTACTTTTAATTGTTAGTTAAAAACAAATGGTCAAATATAACAAGATTTGAAGTCTGTCTGAATCGATTCAAATTGTTTATCTAGTTAATCACACTCATAGTCTCTGATTAATCATGATTAATCGCAATTTTAAAATGCTCAGAATTACTTGTATTATAATTGTGCAATGTTGGAATAAAGACTTGCAAGAAAAACTGCTTAGAGGGAACAAATTAAGCAGTTTAAAATGTAATATCCGAAGCATTTACATTTAACAACTAATTAATTAACGTCTCTCGAATGGGACATGCATGCAGTCGCTGGGTAGGTAAATAGGTTCATTCATTACAGTAGCTGTAAATAGGTGTGAATCCCACCAATGGCTCAAACCCAGATCAGAGAATCCACAAACTACAGTAGAGCCTTAGCTGCCTGAACCACCACTCTCACCGGTTGCTATTAATGAATTCTTGGTAAAATAGTTCCCCTTGAAGGTCGCCAATCACGCAACATTGGTTTTCTCCAAACTTCCATCTAATAAAACTTGCCGTTCATCACACCTGGTGATGTTTCCTTTGTCATTTTATTATCCAAGCTAAACATGCCATTTATACACACAGCAAGGTAACCACGCTGCGATTATGGGAAGCCATTAGGGACATACTTGGTCATGTAATTAATTTGTGATAAAAAGATAACGTGGTAAATTTTCTAGAATGATCACATGGAAAAATGTGGTAATATTTACAGACAGACAGACAGACAGACAGATAGACAGATAGATAGATAGATAGATAGATAGATAGATAGATAGATAGATAGATAGATAGATAGATAGATAGAATCTCAGAATGCACATGCCTTCAGGTGGATGAGCTACAACAGCAGGAGGAATTACCAGGTTGCACTTCTCTCAGCCAAGAACTGGAGTCTAAGGTTATATTCTTTCTCTTGTTTTTTTTTTTTTTTTTTAATACATTCTGATGTAAACATGGATTTGTTGAATCTTGTATCAATCTGTATTGGCTTTTGCATAATGCATGGTCCTGCATGACTAAACACAATGAACTGGGGTATTGATTATTAAAGTGGTGCACATTTCACACCTTTGTTATGTTAAGTTGGATTGTTTTCAGCGTTAACCTTTGCCATTGCTCTTAGACCTTTCCACTCTAGTTCGCAGTCATTCCATACCCCAGTGACAGCCATGTATAAAGTTATCATTGACGTATTTCTCTTCAGCTCCCTTTGGGATTTCCCGACATTCCCATTTTATTGGACTTGAGTGCAGCCTTTCATACATTATTCTATTCTTATGCATGAAACAAGCTTTGTTTGAGCATCACGCGGGGGTGGAGTGGAGTACATTTTATATGACAGACAGTAGACATTTCATCACTATGTTTGGTTCCAGGTCCACAATCTCCACTGTTGCATAAGGGCGAGTCTCATGGTCCACTGATTTTGTCATTTATATACTCCCTCTTAGATATGTTTGATTCTGGTTTGACCAGGATCACAAATTTATCCATACCAATAGCCGAAGGGGATCCTCAAGTTCTTGGCCCAATGATTTTCTTATTTATATACTGCATAATTGGTTTACTTACTATTCCTCTCTCCATCTCACCTCCATTGCTTTGGGTTCTATTTCAAAAGTGGCTTTTCAATTTACCCTTAAAGATGTTAAAAATGATACGATATACAATACAAAAACATATTCTCAGCAATGTAAAGGTATTAAATAAATACAATGCAGATATGTACATTTTTGGTTCAAAATGTGGAAAAATATTGCATAAAAACCTGAAGTATTTGCAAAGCTTCCAATAAATTACGCAAATGTATATAACATGTTTAAAAATCATGTTATATAATAACGGTGATGAAATTCTTAGCCACAGTAAAACGTTTGAATGGTGCAAAAGTTTTAAAGAAGCCTGTACGTCTGTAAATGACAATCTCGAGAATGACGAGCCCACTGCACTCGTTCCTGTGAATCGACGGATAACTTGTCGCCAATGCATCTATTTGTGGGAGCTGTACAACCAATAATTCACGACCACCACTTGTACATTACAAGAACTTGACTGGGAGTTATTGCCACATCCCCCGTTCAGTCGTGATCTCAAGTCAAGCCATTTCCACATGTTTTGGGCCATTAAAGGAGTTCCTTGGAGGCCAGTGTTTCAGATGTGAAGCATTTAGTTCAATCATGGTTCCGAGAACTTTCTACCTTGATGAAATCCAAGCTCTGGGATAAGTGCATTAGTGTAGAAGGGATTATATAGAGAAATATAGAGTTGTACTTTTATCAATGTAGCAAAAAGAATGACACAAATGTTAGTTTTCACAAAGTTTACTGCTAGACTGCTTTTAGATCTTTGTTTCAGTGGTTTCTGTGATGTACTGAAATATAATTACAAGGGATTAAGATCTGGGTAGTTTCCAGGCCATGGACCCAAAATTTCAAGGTTTTGGTCCCTGAGCCACTTAGTTATCACTTTTGCCTTATGGCACGGTGCTCCATCGTGCTGGAAAATGCATTGTTCTTCACCAAACTGTTGTTGGATTGTTGGAAGAAGTTGCTGTTGGAGGGTGTTTTGTTATCATTCTTTATTCATGACTGTGTTTTTGGGCAAAATTGTGAGTGAGCCCACTCCCTTGGATGAGAAGCAACCCCACACATGAATGGTCTCAGGATGCTTTACTGTTGGCATGACACAGGACTGATGGTAGTGCTCACCTTTTCTTCTCCGGACAAGCCTTTTTCCAGACGCCCCAAACAATCAGAAAGAGGCTTCATCTGAGAATATGACTTTGCTCCAGTCCTCAGCAGTCCATTCGCCATATTTTTTGGAGAAGATCAATCTGTCCCTGATGTTTTTTTTGGAGAGAAGTGGCTTCTTTGCTGCCCTTCTTGACACCAGGCCATCTTCCAAAAGTCTTGGCCTCACTGTGCATGCAGATGTGCTCACACCTGTCTGCTGCCATTCCTGAGCAAGCTCTGCACTGGTGGCACTCCGATCCCGCAGCTGAATCCTCTTTAGGAGACGATCCTGGCGCTTGCTGGACTTTCTTGGACGCCCTGAAGCCTTCTTAACAAGAATTGAACCTCTTTCCTTGAAGTTCTTGATGATCCTATAAATTGTTGATTTAGGTGCAATCTTAGTAGCCACAATATCCTTGCCTGTGAAGCCAGTTTTATGCAACGCAATGATGGCTGCACGACGCGTTTCTTTGCAGGTCACCATGGTTAAGAATGAAAGAACAATGATTTCAAGCATCACCCTCCTTTTAACATGTCAAGTCTGCCATTCTAACCCAATCAGCCTGACATAATGATCTCCAGCCTTGTGCTCGTCAACATTCTCACCTGAGTTAACAAGACGATTACTGAAATGATCTCTGCAGGTCCTTTAATGACAGCAATGAAATGCAGTGGAAAGGTTTTTTTGGCATTAAGTTAATTTTCATGGCAAAGAAGGACTATGCAATTCATCTGATCACTCTTCATAACATTCTGGAGTATATGCAAATTTATATTATAAAAACTTAAGCAGCAACTTTTCCAATTTCCAATATTTATGTAATTCTCAAAACTTTTGGCCACGACTGTATATATAGTATATACGTTTACAACTATATTCTAAACAATGTTATGTTTATTCTGATTTGGAATACATTTATGCAAATTAACATTTACACCAAACAACGCTGATGAAACAATCCACAGTAACTGATTTGCAATGACGAAGATAATTCTACTAAGTTCTGAAATACATGACTTATCAACCAATGTCCATTTTTGAATACTTGGTCTTGAGTATGATAATTGTTCTATCTCTCATGTTGGTTTACCAAGAAACCGACCGGTTGAAACTCCCAGTGCAGCAAATTCAAATCAGGGACAAGTGAGATGTTGAGAAGACTACTGATCTTTAAAACATCAGTAATCACAGCACTGGAGTGAGCAGTTAATTAAAACCTGGTGGGTCGTATATACGTGTGTGTGTGTGTGTGTGTGTGTGTGTGTGTGTGTGTGTGTGTGTGTGTGTGTGTGTGTGTGTGTGAGAGAAGGAGAGACAGACAGCAAGAGAGAGAGCAGGAAAAGGACAGGCAGCTGTGTATTGATTGGATGAGAACCGAGGTGAGGTTTACAACCCTGATCAATTTTCAATCTGTTTAATCCACCATGTTTTAGCGTGATTGATTTGCACCTGTTGTTTTTATTGTTTCGTATGACCTGCCTACATACCAGTCCCTACCGCCAAATACACCCGCCTCTGTTTCCGCATGTGCAGCTTGTAAAAATACTTTACATTTGAAAGAGAAGGGAAAACGAGATGCCTGTTCCGGTTGTCCATGTGTGTGTGTGTGTGTGTGTGTGTGTGTGTGTGTGTTCCTGCATGTGTGTAAAAGAGAGAAAGCGAGACTGCATGTCTTCCTATATCCTCCTAACAAGATTTTTGATGCATTATAAACGTTCTTGCCCTCGCTCAGACATGGAGTGAGGTCAGATGAAGCCATTACTTACTCGCATACACACAACACTCGTACACTTGAACATGCTTATATACAAAAAGATTAAAGTTGTTTAAAAAATGGCATGGTGTTAATTATTGTGCATAACATATCCTTTTATAGTTATCATATATTAGTTTGATAGGCATCATGTAGCAAGGATCCTTTAGGACAACTTCTCAGGACAATACTGATTAGTATAAGTTACCTGTATATGAAATGGTTAATATTGTTTTTACATAAATTGTTTGCATTATGTACCGTATCGAATCTAGCTCTGATTCGTGCACAAAAAAATATTTTTTTCTTTATCCATCTATTTGAAATCTTATATATATA
>QMIH01000027.1:444273-474607 GCA_003987875.1 Clarias batrachus | reverse complement strand
TATATGAAAATGAATATATATATATATCCTAGAGATGATTTTCAGGTCATTCTGAGCTTGAGAGTATCACAGTGACATAACAAGCGCCTCTTGAAGGCAGATGTGTGCGGCACAGGTGGGAGTGGAAATAGAAGCCAGAGGGAATGAGACACTGTTCCTATCACATTTCTCCTTTGCATTTTCAAACGTCAACCATTTTCTGAAGATCTCTTTTTACTTCACCTTGTTCCGCTCAGCTTGAAATGACCTTAACATCATCTCTGTAACACAAAGAGACAGTTCAATCTCAGGGTAGGTCTCTGAGATGCTGTCCTTGAACGTTCTGATAATTACAACACAGTGCCAAGTCCTGAACTCTACATTCTTTAATTTCTTCGAATCCCTATCAGTCTCGGCTCTGACGTGGTCGGTAGTCAATGCTGGTTGTATAGGGCACCGCCTAGAACAATAGAATAGTGAATTTGCCTGGTGCTGTGATTTCATTTTTTCCAGGCTGCTTAGTGAGCGAGTTTAGAAGAGGCATTTCCACTCACTGCATGATTGATTGACTTATTGACTGATTGACCGGCTCACCGGTGAAACATAATTGAGTTGATTTGTATTGTAGGGAGGAACGTACCCTTATAACATTGATCAGCAGTCCATCAATTAACAAAACAAAATTATTCTGACAAACTCTGCCCTTTGAACTATAATCATATTTAACATATATTAGCTTTTACTGTTTCATTAACAATCTACACTAGGTTCCAGAGGTTCTCAAAAAAGTGCAGGAACAAATAAATCTCAGATAATGCTTTTTTTTTATCTCTCAAACTCCTTTTCACTCCTTTTCGAAACACCCCGTTCAATGAGCGACCTTCAAGGCCCGTCCCTCCAGAGAAAACCAGAGCTTAGTACATCTAGGCATAGCTGAGCAAAGATAGAAAAAGCATAAAAAATCAGGAATGATTTATTTATTTATTTATTTATTTATTTAGGTCCCCTCAGGGCGTTTTCACATTTGTTGACCAAATGATATATTAGTTTTGGTTTGCTAGTTTTAACGTGGTAAGTTCTGGTTTACTTAACATTGACACTGGCATTTTCAACATCAGACCAATTACTTTACATCAGTTACATCACTGTGGTACTTTCTGATAAAAGTATGTATGTTGTGATTAGGTTTCCATCTTTCCGCGCACCGCATAGGTGAGATAGGGGTATAACAACAGGAATAACAGAGGGGGGCAGAGGGCGGGGCTTATAGGACGGCTTTCTCACACACATACACTAATGGATTGGGAATGACTGCTGACGGATTACATAAATTGTCTGAATAACGGATTATTATTTTTGAAAAAGTAACTAAGTAACTGAGTACTTGAATGTTAAAGTATATCTGAGGTTGGAATGCAGATCTATATCAACTTGGCCCTCTGTAAGCAAGTTATCTAAAAAATAATAATAAATAAATAAATAAATAATAGTTGTCTTTACACAACAGTATGGTAGCTACTGTGGCATTTTGGTGCTAGCCTGCTGAAGTTTTGAAAATTGTTAGCACATATAGTAAATACTGTATGTGTATGTTTCCTTTACGTGATAATTACGCTTTCAGCTCATCATCTCTTTAGCTCTTACTAACATTGAGCTAAGCAACATTTTTCTCACTAGGGAATCACTAGTCACCCCGATACGATATTATCATGATCAATGCAGATCAATTCCTGCTTTCTGTTTCACCTAAATGAGGATGGGGTTCCTGTTGAGCTCAGTTCCTCTCAAGGTTTCTTCCTATTGCCATCTTAGGAAGTTTTTCCTTGCCATTGTCACCCTCGGCTTGCTCAACAGGGACTAAGGGAAGGGACAATCTGACCATTTTCATACATTCACATTTCATACAAACTTAAATAATTCTTTTGATTGTGTACAGCTGCTTTGCGACAATGACAAGCTATACAAATAAAATTGAATTGAAATTGAATTGAATATTGATATTACATTTTCCCCAGATTTTTACTATTTTAAACCTTTAAATGTTTAAAGGTTTAATGATTAATGAATCATTAATGAATCATTATTCCTTATAAAAGTTGTTTTCTCACTTAAAAACCAAATGAAACGAAAAAGCTGCATTTTTACTGAGCAGCACGCATCTTGGTCATCTGCCATATTTATTATTTAGAAACAAACCATTCATTCCTTCCACATGGGATAAAATGTCTTTGAATGGGAGGTCATAGTGTACCACCTTTAGGATTGTAAAGAAATGTTAATGTTTCACCTCCCCAAACGAATCTAAAGTCTCAAAATTCAACTTGAGAGTGAGCACATGGGTGGCTTCTAATGGATGTGATTTTCAAATTATTAGTGCTCGTGGTGTTTTGGGTTTCAGTAATGATTGGGTTTGAGACTACAGTAATTTGATCACAGAACTGATCACATGGTTTTTTCGATAATTTTACACGATAAAAAAGCATTTTTGTTGCATCACTTGTTATCTTCTGTGCTCAATACAGGATTTTTTTTTTTATCTGAGGCAGATCAGCCAATCACTGGTCATGGCTAATCAACCTGAAATCCAGCCACTTCTGGTCACTGGCCAATTGACCGGTTTCTCTCTATTATACTGTAAATATAAAAATATATAGCTTTTAATTATTTTGGAGTCAGAATGGCGATACACAAAATAATCACTGTTCATAATTTGAATACATTTTTTTTCTTTACTTCTTTCTATCGAAACTTCGTTATTGAATCATTATTGGATGATTATTGGATATGAGACTATTCAGTCTATTGATCTTCAAAAACTTATACTAAACCTAAAACACCTAAATAACTAAACCTAAAGTCCTCACAAGGATATACATACTACTGTAGCAGGTGACACTTTTTGGAGTATCTCGTGAGATTCTCAGCGGGACGGGAGTCAGTTTCTGTATTGATGCATGGTGAAGCCACAAAAACATATTGCAAAAAAATTAATCAAATGCAAATAATTGGAGCAAGCAGAGTGAAGCACAACAGTCCATATATCACATTAACAGAGCTTTGGGACAAGTCTAACAAGTTTTTACGAGTTGTGAGTGAAGATATTAACTGTACGCTGTTTGAAAGACGTGCATGACTCTTATAAAATAAACAGACTGTGGGCTTTCAGAGTCCATGGTCTTGTAAAGTAGATGGAAATGAATAGCAGCCGAAAAATGGTAGATGGACAGTTATTTTTTTTTAAATATAGTAGTATTTGCAATACTACTATATTATATTGATGTTATAAATTCTGTATAGCCCTGACTCCTCAGTATCTCAGATCTAAGTAGAACATCAAAAAAATTTGCACAGAGAATGTCACAAGGCTATTTTTTTGTTACTTCTAATCGAACATGTTTGTATTTCTGTCCTTAATACGTAGAAACATTTTTTGTGCAGTCCAGAGCGTTTGAGCGTGGTGTACAGCTCTCCGGTCTAATTTGTCGGCTAGTAGAGTGCTAGATGGTGCACATAATTCTCCGCTGTAGGGAATAAGGAGGAGGGTGGCATTTGGAACACAGCCCAGGAAAGTAAAACACTGGAAGCAGTGCTTAATCACATACAAAGGTTCAAGCCCACTTGTATTCTATCTTGTTACTGTCAGGCACAGAATCATCCATGTAATATGATTTATAGCTCATGATGTGGAGTCATTGTAATGTTCCTAATGTGAGCCTGAGGCGTGCCGGAATGCACTTCGGAAGATCTGTTTCATCGCCTCTCAGACGTTTGACCTTTCAGAGAGTAATCTGTGAGTAGTAGCTTAAGAGCAGATCAGAGAGGGTCTTAGAGCATACGAAGGTGACGTGAAAGACGATGGTGTTAAAGAGACCCACGTGTGATACAGAAGAAATTGTTTGCTTTGTGATTTGCCCCTTTTTTTTTAAATCATGATATCAAATTTTTTGCCATTTTTTAGCATTTTTGGTTTTCTATAATGCTTTGATAAGCTAAGTGTAAATGCCTCAATGTTATTCCAATTCTGTCCTGTAAAACCTGAGTTATATGGCATTTATGGTTATCGACAGATACCTTGTTCTTTTATGGCTTTAATTTCAGTGGTTTGTGGTAAGTATTGATAAAAATTTTGTTCACATCTGTTCCATTAAGTTCTTGTGGTTTTATTAAACCCATAAAGTTTATTTTATGCCTCTTATACTTGAAGGTCATCATGTCATCACTGTCAGCGTTTGTTAGATCATACATCCAGTGTTTATATCGGTACAGTTTGCACGAGGGAATGTTGACTTTTGTTTAATCTCCCCGCAAAACACTGTAAAAATAACTTTTTTAAATGGCACCTGCTCTGTTGGTTGAGTCTACGATTACAACTGAATCCTTCACTCCCACTGTTTATGGTTATGGAAAGATGTAATACTTTCTTGCAATCCATATTAGGTAAAGTGTTCAGGGATTTGCATCGCCAATCCACCAGTGTAGACCATAGAGATATAAAGATAAAACCTGAATAGTATGACTGTATGACTAGTGAATCCAGGGGATTTATTTAGTTAATGAAGAAGAATCAAGTCAATGAGCTCAAGTAACATTAAAACCATTAAGATTATAACCACATAGGTTTTGGGTTCAGTGGTCCCACTTGGGCAGCTCTGACCCCTCAAGGCATGGCTCTGCATGGCCTGTGGGCGTGTGAGTTGTGGGCTGTTCTATCATGGACAGCATCGACTTTTTTCAGTGATTTGTGCTGCGTGGCTTTTCATTGGGATCGGACCAGTTTGACTAGACTTTGGTCTTCATATGTGCATGGGTAAGCCTTGTGTGCCCATGATCCTGTCCCCAGTTTGCTGGTGTATAACTGGTGATCAATGTTGTTCGATTCACCTGTCAGTGCTCATACAGTCGCAACACGGCTGATCGGCGTAGATATAAAACTTGCCAGTATTATCAATTTGTACTTTCTGAAAAATATTCCACCAGCCACAGCTGCACAGTCAGCGTTTTTGCATGTGAAGCATGTTATGGTGCTAGAACCTTTACACAGAATATCCAGATAATCAAATTCTTAGATGCTCATGCACAAAATCGGATGTTAATTAGGTTTTGAGCCAGTGATTTCAAGGTTTGTGTGTGTAAATCCCAGGAGTGTTAGAGGGCCATTAAGTAAGAGCCATAACCCTTAACTGCTCTCTTTTAAAGTTGGTCTGTTTTTTACTATTATTATTATTGTTATTATTATTTGTTGGTTATGTGAACAATGTTGTGAATGTTCATTTGGGTTATGGCATGAAAGTTAAGTTTTTTAAGGAAAGTTAGGAGTCATAACTTGTGCAGTAGTCCTGTTGGTGTAGTATGGAGAAATGTACGGAGGTAATAGAAAAGTAAAATACAGTAGAATAAAATACAAGATGCAATACTACAGTAGGTAAAATGTACGTGGCAACAAGTTAATTAAAAAAAACCTTTTTAATTACATTTCTACTATGTTTCTTCGTGTCTATAATAAAACACAACGTGGGATGTGAATACAAAATCAGTTCATACATGGACACATTTTGTATATTAAAATACACAAGTTTTTATATAGTATACTCTATATATAATATACAGTATATTTATTATCTTTATCTCAGATTGCTTTTTTTAAAGAATGAAATCCTGATTGTTTCCCAGATTTATCATCGCAATGAAGCTGTGCCTCACTGAAATGCAGCCACTGTCCAATCACAGCTCTACTCCATAATGGTTGTAATTGATGACGAGGAGTATTGAATAAAGGTTTAGTGCTGGTAAGGGTGAGAAAAGGAAGCACGCAGTACTAGCAGATCATCTACAATCTACATCATCAGGCCACGTGTTAAAACATTTTACCTACTGTACTGTAATAAATTACTGCATATTGAGAAGAAATAGCATAGCAGGCTCAACTAGGCTATCTCCACAATATACAACATAAGGTTATAGACCTCCTTTAGAATTCTTAACATTAATAAAACAATGCCTTAGAACTAAACCTTGAGGCGATCTTATCATGATCGGCCATCACATTACAGTTGTATCGGTTCAAGCGCTAAAGAAGTCTCCTTCGATTGCCAATTTGTGTAAACTCCAGGAGGGTTAAAGATCGGAAGCCTGATTTGGCACCTTTTCTGCGCTTGACATGTGTTTAGTATTCCATTCACACACACAAAGGACGCATCCTTATCTCAGGGCATGGCCGCATGAACTCTATCTGTTTGTTACTGATAATCAAGGAAAGCATTATGGGAAAAGATAAGTGGGATCGCCCGGGTCTGCAGCTCTTTTTTTATGTGTTTCAATACAATTCCATTAAAAAGTCCATGAGTCAGGAAAAAATTGATTGCAGGACATTTCCCAAAACAGAGAAAGAACACAACGTAAAGGACGTTTCTCACATCAGGCTGTCAGAATCCACTCCTATTTCATCAGTTTTCATCATTCTTTACTAATATACAGTAGGTAGCGATTAGCTGATGTAAGTTTCTATTGGCATTCTGGAGGAAAAGATGGATGTACCAATAGGGTCAGGATCGGTTGGGAAGATATTTTGTCTTTACATTTTATTTGGTGCATTGCTGCTTCCTAGTTCTCTGTAGTTCATGACCAATTCCTATTGTGTTGTTTAGTTCAAGTCTTGTGATTATGATTGTTTTATGTTTTTGAGGTGCTTTTGGTTTGGTTTCATATGTTCATATGTTTCATTGGTTTAATTAGCTAAAGTGTTCAGCTGTTTCATGCTTGACATTCCATGTTAGTTAGATTAGTTTGGCTAGATCTATAATCCTGTTCCTTTGGCTCATCGCAAGGTATTTCCCCTGCATGTTTACTGACCCATGTTATAGATCTTGATAATGATTTGCACACTGAGTACAAGCAGACTAACTGCTGAACCCCCGCTTCATGCCATTTCATTCTGTAATTGTGGATAGACGGACCAGGTGCGTGGTGCGTGCTTACTGGAGCCATTGACACACCAGGTACCGTATTGTGCTTTGGAAAAAAAAAAAAAAAACGGTGCAGTTTTTACTGTATTCTTAAGGAATAGTTCTCCATGCTCCCTGTATGAATATTTTTTTGCATTGATTTTTGTCAGTGTTTTGGCTCTGATTTTCAGTCCAACTTACGGAAGGAATCTGAGAAAAATGTTTTATTTATTTATTTATTTGTATATATATATTTTTTAAATCTATGTGACCTATGAATCTTTTAAGCAGTAAAGTAGAGATGAGAGAAAAAATGGTTCAGTTGTGAATCTTGTTTCTTTTGCGTGGCGACTCACTTATCACCACACTGACTCCAAAATCGATTTAAAAGAATAATCATTTGAAAGTTTATAATAGAAATGCACCGGTCGATCAGGTAGTGAACAGACTTGAAAAAGTTACTAGAAGTTTCCGAGTGTCTCAACAGAAATGCATTTTTATGGTGTTTGTTATCAAAAACCATCTGATCTGTTTTTTTCTCCAAACTTCGAGTCTCGAACGCACTCATTACACGCACTCAATTAAGTCTTAAAACTTAAGGCTTAATAGTCAACAATCGCGTGCTGGAGAAGCTCATTATGCTCGCAGCCACTCAAACCACATGCTCACAGTCAAGTTGAGTTTTGAGACTTTGGAAGCATTTGAGGAGGTTAAACGTTTTGTTATAATCCTGCAGGTGGCACACTCTGAACTACTGTATTTACACATTTTCCTCCCGTGTGGTACTGTAGGAGTAAATTACTTGCTCACTCATCATCTATACCGGTTAATCCTGTATTCAGGGTCACAGGGGTCTGGAGCTAACACAGGAGACTTAGGGCACATGGCAGGGTACACCCTGGACAGGGTGCCAATCCATCGCAGGGCACAGACACACACATCCACTCACTCATTCACACTCTACGGGCAATTTGGGAATGCCAATTAGCCTAACCTACATGTCTTTGGACTGTGGGAGGAAACCCACCAAGGAAACCCACCAAGCACGGGGAGAACATGCAAACTCCATGAACACAGAGACAAGGCCTGGCCTTGTCGAACCCGGACCCTGGCGGTGCAAGGCAACAGTGCTAACCACTACACCACCGTGCCGCCCCAATTACTTGCTAAGTTTGTTTAAAAATAATAATTATGGCAGAGGACAAACATACTGTATGTGCTGCTCAGTTAAGTTAAACTCTTGTATTTGAAGTTAGTTTGTATTGTTTAAATGCTGCACTTGATGTTTATGTGAGAAAACTGATGTTATAAGTAGCCAGGTTACATTTAATTATTCATTAAACTTTTAAAAAATTTTTTAAATGTTTCAAATTGTAACAAAATCGGATGAAGTGTACAAGAAGTGCAAAAAAAAGGAAAATCAGTAAACAAAATAAAATAAAATAAAATTCAAAAAGAAAACAATAAAAGCAAAAACAAAATTATAATGTTCATCAGGCTGTAGTACTTCCTGTATATTTCGAGTGACAGATGTCTCATCCAATCAGCGGTAAGAACTTCATTCCAAACCACACCTACCTTTTTCGGTTTGTTCATTCTTATTGCTGATTGGACGAGACATCAGTCACAGGAAGTACTACAGCTTCATGGACATTTAAACGCCGTCTTGATGAGAGATATCCCATCCAATCAGCGATAAGAATTTCATTTGCAAATTTTACCTACCTTTTCAAATTTGTCTGAATTATCATTGTGTTTTCTGATTTGCTATTTTGTTTCTGGATATGTCATTATGTTTTCTAATTTGTTAATTTGTTATTAGTTTGTTTTTGAAATTGTTATTTTGTTTTTCGGTTTTGTTATTTAGTTTTCGGTTTTCATTTTTTGTTTTGCAATTCTCGGCCTCCATAGAAGTGTACTATTGAACACTTAATGGAGTGTTCAATAGTACACTATTGAACTATAAAAAAGTATCACGGTTTTTTATTTATAAAATCGTGATACTTATAGAATCGCAATAAGAATAATCGTGATACTTATATAATGATAATATCATATTGGGAGGTGACTGGCGATTCCCATCTCTAATACTGTAAAAAGCATCTTACTTGAGGCATGGACCAGTGAGAAACAGGTGCAGATGATCAGGTCGGTGATTAGTATATACTGGTGATGCTGAATGCTGAGTGGTTGAAGCAGATGAGGGGGGAAATGAAGTTGCTGCTGAGGTTGTTATATAAACAACCATTTTTTTTTCACACATGCATCTTTAGGCACTTTGCAGCTTTTCGTCCCAATCGTTCAAATTTAATCAAATTTTGAAGGCAGTACACAACACCAAGTTACCAGCAGGTCCTAAACCCAAGAAGTTGTCTAGGCTACATGAGACAACTTGCCACTGGGTAAGAAAATGAGTATTCACTTACCACACCATCTGTTTCTCATTAAAATAATTAGAAAAACTTCACCAGACTAGCTGATACGTGACATTGTTGCACACTGAACGCTATGCTTGAATGAGTTCACACTTTGAAACAATCAAAATGTAAGCAGGGACCCAATTTTTTTTCTTCTTTTTTTAAATAAATCCAATTATATTAATAAGTCCACAAAGAGTTGTTGATGAAGCATTACACAGTTGCTGCCTCTCAACAGATACATGAGAAACCTCCAGGGCTGGAAGAACAGTCTGGAAGAAGTCCCCACATGCTGAGGACTCGTTGGCAGCTTTTCCTTTACTCTCTGTTTGGGAGTCCTCCCAAACCGCCTCTATTTGCTGGTCTCACATCGCCGGTTTGCCTAATGTACAAGTGTAATTATTTGTCTTCAGTTAGGCTGTAAACAATGTCAGTTGCTACAGAACGAAGGTTCTGATTTTTACGAGGTGTAAATTGGTCGTACAATGATTTGTGTTTTCAGCTGCTTCATCAGTTTCGAGAATTATTCATTTGTCTTCAGGTGTTTCACTGAGTCAAAAATGAGCAAAATCAGCACTTTGGCTTTAGAATTTATTTCAATGAACTTTTAGAAAAGACAAGTCCGTCATTTGTCTACATAATCTCCATTTTTTTCGATACACTTTGTCCATCTGTTTTTGTATTCTCTATTCTAAGCTAAGCTGTGAGCTACGAATGCGCCGCTGTCTTCACGTCTTCATCAGAAGTGAATCTTAGTCCTGATAGGGTGATGGAGCAGGAGCAGGGCTGTAGGGAGGATAATGATAATGACGAAATTTAGGCTTAATAAGCATCTCACTGTAATGAGCACTGATGATTGTTGAGCTTTTTTTCTTCTTCCTGATAATGTTCCGCTTGAGAATCAAAGAAAACTGTAAGCATCAATTTTTTTCAGCTGATTGTTGACTTTTGAACTTTTTCTTGGTACTCTTTCACCAGAAATTCTCTTAAAGCGTTTGCCTTCCTTAGAGTATCTGTCCAAAGTTGGTTTGCAGATATCCAAGCTCTTTCTCCATATAGTCTTCGATGAATAAAGGCACCAGGTACACCCTCAGACAACACAAGGAGCGAATCACTGCATGCTGTTTTTCTTTTCTGCAAATCACAAGTAGGGCGTCCATTTTTGGACACGTTCACATCTGCACAAGTGAGACTGTAGCCATGGACAGAAAGCGCTGATAAGACATTTTAATATAACCGGAGTGTGGATCACTTTTGACTCACCTTCATAAGGAGTTCATTAAGTTCATTAAGGAGTTTTGTTACATCTTACCTCGAAAGGCATAACTTTTTTTTGTTTTTTGTTTACATTTTTTCCAGTTTCGAATACAGCAATTTGAAGCATCTAACCAACCCAATGCTGGGTTGAAGGACAGTACAAACCAACAGCCATACATACTGTACAGTAGCACTTACAAGTTTGGACGCAGGCTCCGTTGAAAAGATTTATTTTCTTTATTCTACAACAATATGGGTGATCTAAATCTATAAAACAAGACATATGTCATTAGGTAATTAAGTAACAACAATGGCAACAGCCAGTTATTTTCAGACATGCTGGTCAGCTGTTCTGGAATAGTTTTAGCAAGAACAGGATTGTCAAGTGCGTTTGCAAAACCCATCAAGCACCATGATGAAACTGGCTCTCATGAACACCATCGCAGGAAAGCAAGACCAAAACTTACCTCTGCTGCAGAGGAGAAGTTAATTTAAAGTTACCAGCCTCAGAAATCAGTTTATATTAGAGCCATTATGAAGGCTTTAGCAGACACATCTCAATATCAACTGTTCAAACGAGATTATTGCCTATTTAGGACGCCTTCAACATTTTTTTTTTTTTACAGTGTAAAAGGAAATGAAAAATCAGGAAAGACCATGGAGTTAGAAGGTGTGTCCAAACTTCTGACTGGTCCTGTGTACGAAATGGACTGGGGGAAATCATGCAAAACTTGAAACAGATAGTAACCCGAGCTAAAGATCAACTTCCTGACTCCTGAGGCTGTGAGGTTTAACTCAATCTGTATTTGGATTGGGTTTTATTCTTTCAGCTACTCTATCGCTACATGAAAGCGGAACCTAAAGTATTTCTTAGCAATCTAGGAAATTGGTCCATCTGAAATGGCTGAAATGAAATAGAGTGTACTCCGGCTGGATTGTTCTGGCTGCCAGCGCGATGTGCTTTCCAACTGAATCATCTGTCCCCTCCTTTGTGCTACAGCTACGTACAGTACAATACTCCTGAACTCTTAGCTCCATCACAGTGATCCTAATAACTCTGACCTGAAGATGTCGATAAGGGTGTGTGCCGGAACGGTTGCCAGGCCAATCATCAAGGTTAATCACATGTTCGTTAGATAGCCCATCATGCGACTGTGCTGCCCATGCCATGCTCATTTTAATTCAGGTTTCAGTGGCAACCAGCTCTAATTTTAACTCACAACTACTGTATAAGAGGATAATTACATGTCTTAATATAGATTATGGGAAATAAGTGAGTATTCGAATCTCTGACAGGGGTGACATTGTGTTCCCGGTCTTTATTCTCTGCTGAGAATACCTCTGCTCGTCAAGTGCATTCTTTGTGCCTACAATAAAAGGCAGCAAGCTTTGAGCTGACATTTCGGCTATGAACTATGGTGTTCTCTCAAGAGTGTAAACGCAAGGAGAATTTAGCATTAGATTTATATACCAGCTTTTGTGTTGCACTCAGTTTAGTCACCATTTTCATTCCCCTCCATGTGCCCGATTCTGAAAAGAATGTCGAGTCTCGTATGCGAGCTGATTAATATGATGAGTAAAAATAGTTCCTACTGACATTCAAACCACATCCTTGGTTCACCTGCATCCAAGGTGGTGAGTTACAAGATGGTGAAATTTAGAAAATTTAAACTTGCTTTTATTTAACCGCACCTGCTCAATGCTGGGCAAAAGTCTTGAGCCTGCATTTCATTTCTTTATATAAAGAGCCAGACTGTACTGTATGTTTTTAACATAGAGCCCGTCCACACGGAGACGCGTTTCGCTGTATACGTATAAATTTTTTATCGTATTGGCGTTTCGTCCACACGGATCCTATTTTTTGAAACCGGGTCCCAAAGTGGATAAATCTGAAAACGCCACCCTTACGGTTTCGTGTGTACAGCGAATCCGTATATTTTGTTAAACGATGATGTCATGCGCATGCTCAAAGTCTTCTTCTCCGTGTGTAGTGTATCTCTATGGCAGAATTACAGCGCCCCATACTGGTCTGGAATATATATACTACACCGTTTTCAGTGGTTTCGTGTGTACGCAGATATTTCTTGAGACGACTCCGAACGAGGAAAAAAAAATATCGCATAGGGAACGCACTGGTTTCGTGTGGACGAAGCCATAGTCTTGGGGAAAAGTTCCCCAGGCGTCCTGTCCTAAAATGTATCTTTAGGCAATTTGCAGCCTCATTCACTCTCTCACTCATCGTCAATACCGCATTATCCTGGGTCGCTGGGAGACTTCCAGTCAGGTTACATTCTGGATGGGATGCCAGTCTATCACAGAACACACACATACATATGTTTGTCTTTGGACTGTCGGAGGAAACTGGAGTACCCGGAGGAAACCCACCAGGCACAGGGAGAACATGCAAACTCCATGCACACGGGACTGTTTGGACAGTGGGAGTACATAACACAATGCACATACCACACACATTTACAGTTGACCTGATGCCGGGATCAAATCCTCAACCCTGGAGGCGCGAGGCCACAGTGCTAACCGCTATGCCATTGTGCTGCTTAATTTAATCGACATAATCGAATCGAGTTTAATATGAATAGATGAGGGTTGACTCAAGACTTTTGCACAGTACTGTATAAACCAACTGGATTATACTGTATGATGTTTTAAGCTCAATATCACCTTGTTGTGCCACTCTCTCTTTCACGCATAGTCTTTATCGTGCACGATAAAAACTTACACGCTCAGACGCATACTAGTGGCAATTTAGAAACGCCAGTTAGCCTAACCTGTATGTTTTTGAACTAGGAGGTGAAACCGGAGCAAACTCCATGCACACAGAGACGGGAATCGAACCCAGACCCTGAAGGTGCAAGATGACAGTGTTAAAGACTACACCACCGTTCCGGCCGTTGTTTAACTAGGCTTAGATTAATTTAACCTGGCCATCAAAGAACTAAAGAGATTAGAGAATGTTCTTAATTTTCCCTGTTCACACATCAAGATAGTGGCATGATTGCTAAGTGGTTAGCACTGTGGCCTTGCACCTCCAGGATCCTGGTATGATTTCTGCCTCGGGTCTGTGTGCATGGAGTTTGCATGTTCTCCCCGTGCTTGGTGGGTTTCCTCACACAGTCCAAAGACATTTACAGTAGGTTAGGCTAATTGTCATTCCGGCGGCACGGTAATGTAGTGGTTAGCCCTGCCAGGGCCTGGGTTCGATCCCCGGCCAGGCTCGATTCCCGTCTCTGTTTGCATGTTCTCCCTGTGATTGGTAGGTTTCCTCCGGGTACTCCGGTTTTCCTCCCACAATCTAAAGACATGTATGTTAGGCTAATTGGCGTTCCCAAATTGTGAATGAGTGAGTGTATGTGTGTGTGACTGTGCCCTGCGATGGCTCGGCACCTTGACCAGGGTGTACCCTGTCATGTGCCCTAAGTCCTGGGATAGGCTTTAGGCCCCCCGTGACCCTGAATACAGGATTAAGCGGTATAGAAGATGAGTGAGTGAATGAGTGTGTAATTGTCATTCCGAAATTGCCTATAGTGTGTGAGTGTGTGTATGTGTGTGAGTGTGTGTACGTGTCCCCATACGATTGGCACCCTGTCCAGAGTGTACCACGTCTCATGCCCTAAGTCTCCTGGGATAGGCTCCAGGCCCCACGCGACCCTGATAACAGGATAAAGTGGTAAAGACGATGAGTGAGTAAGTAGTTAAACGACTTGTCTACAAGATGTCCGCAAATGTAAAACAACAATAACTTATAGACCAAAATCTCAATATATGTACTGTAATCTCCTAGAGTCCAGATCGTTCTGTAAACCCTCACGTCAATGAGCCGCTCCAACAACCGACACAGGAACAAAGGCTCATTTTAACACTCATAGCATTTTGCTTCTAACTTGCATGTGCGAATTAGCAGGATTCTCACTTAGTATCACGTCACCGCACACCACTCGCCAAAGTTGGACTGACACTTAAAGTGACTGGCACACCACGGAAGCGTGTTAGGAAGAAGCCTAAAAAAGGGACCCAACATTACATCCAAATAGTCCTTGGCTTCAGTTTATTCTAACACGGCTCGTTGCCAGCAGTCGTCCTCTTATTGACTTTTCCTGTTATCTTTTTCTCCTACTAAATGCTCTTATAAAAGGGTACAATGATCTTGGCAGCTGTTTCTTTTCACTGTACTATCACAAGCGATTTAAACGTCCGTACTTTAATCTACCTCCATCTCTTATTTCCTCTCGCATCTGTCCACAGTGCATCACTTCCTGTGAAAACGTTTTGTCATGTCACAAGATTGAAAAAGCCCACTAGAAATTTTACCATGGTAATCCTGCGGTACCTGTAACATGGTAGAGTATATACAGTAGTACCATGGGACTTATTTGCCGCACTATGGTACACGGTTCTGCCATGCTAGTGCTTTGGTACCACGGTACATGTACTACTGTATATCATGGTACAGGGTTCTACCATGTCCTGGAGTATGGAACATACAGTACATGTTTAGGTACCCTAATAGTAATATCTATATGGTATGGTACCATTGTATGTATTTAAGTACCAATGTGTATAGTATGTTGAAACTCTTAATGCTGCATACAATAATATGATGCTTCTTGTACTATTCTGTACCAGTACTGTAGTATGTCATTTGGTCCAGTGTGTGCGAACATACAGTACCATATTAAATGCCAACTGAACTTTGGTAATAAGTACCATTGTACCTCTCCTGGTATGCTATAAAGTCATATGGTATCTATGTACAGTATGATGTTCAAAGTAATACTAAGGGTATATTATAGTATGAATTATGAAATAGCTTATGGGAGAGCCAAATTTTTTTGAAAAAAGCCTCCATTTCTGCTTTTCTGTCTAAAAACAACAAGAAAAAAAGAAAATTAGTTGTCACAGGCAAATGATAACAGATATAAAAGGACACCGAATGAATATGGAAGAATTAGCTTGTAGAACAGGCAGCATGGTGGCATAATAGACTAATGCACTTGCAGGGTTCATGCCTCCCAAATCCATCATGTTCTCTTTGTGCCTGGTGGGGTTCCATCGGGTACTCCGGAATAGAATATGAATGAATGAAATTTGTAGTAGAATGATTTTGTCACCTAATTTTATTGACGTGGAACAGTTTTGGGCATATTTATTCTTTAATAATGACAAAAACTTAAACAGGATCAGTTTTTTTTTGCAAATAATTATGCACATACCTAAATCATTAACGTTAATGGAAAATGGTGCTGGCATCAAACTACATGTTTTATTTGTGGATATTGAATTTTTCCTAAAAAGTTCATAAAATGGATGGAAATCTGGGTGAAGATCAGATCACTGCAAGATTGAATAAGATGTCTGTGCCATGGGCCATTCTGATCTAAAGTCCACAGGAAGTGGTTAAACCAGTGCAACGTGCCCTCTTGTGTCAAACACCTGGGAGGAAGGAGGAAAAACACATATGCGCTTACATGAAATATCTATTAATCATGAGCTGTCCGGTTTGATGAATGAAACCGGGAAATGAAAGTTACTAAAAAAAGGTGACTGTTTAGCCTGAGCTCATTTCTCAGCTCAACAATGTCAAATTAATATTTCAAGAACAGGTGTGTAACAATACCGTAAAGCCTGGCATGATCCTAGTACCTACTTTACTACCTTACTAATAGGATAACACTGAATGTACTGTAGCTTAACGATGTACTGTAATTATAAATTATTTAACGTGAACACATTGTCAGAATCTTTCAGCATTCGGTAGGTTATAGACAATGCAGGAAAGATGTTGTGCTTTAGCTATAATAATAATAATAATAATAATAATAGTAATAATAATAATAATAATAATAATAATAATAATAAATTGAATGAGAGTTGCAATGAGACTTGCACACAGGAGGGCGGGGCACTATGGGTGGGGTGAGGTGCAATAAAGTTGAATGCTGTTTAAATATTAAATTCTGTTAAAATTGTTAAGTATTAAATTTGACTGCTGTTTAAATATTTAAATTAATATATTTAAATTCTTTGTTTTTTGAAAACAAAGCATTGTGCCAAACGAACTATGCAAGGGAGGATTTCCCTGAATGTGAAGCATTTAGAGCGGATTAGATTGACATGTGGAGGTGGAGTAATGTATTTATTATCAGCGTATCGCCTGGGATTCTGTCATGTCAATAATTTTTCCCAGTGCAACCCTATATACTGTACCTTCTGTAAACTGACCAACAAAAATAACCCCAGGCGATACAGTACACTGTATATCCCATTTGTACTGACATGCTGGTAAAGATTTTACAATTGTTTTGGAATGAGAGAGATTGCGCTTTTTTCATTGAGAATAATGGCAGAAAGCAGTCTTTTATCTTCTTTCAAGTATTGATTGCAGAACAATAAACATAGATGATTTCTTTAAAGAGTTTCTTTTCAGTTGGGTCAAGTCCCCAGGCTAGCTCGTTCCTTTCCCACAACAAAATGCATGACTATCAGGCATGGCAGTACTACTTTTTAAATATTTTTTAAACAGCTGAGAACACACTCAGAGTAAAGCACAGTCTGTCCTCTTCTGTACATGAGAGACCCACGATTGACATTTGGAACCATTGTTGTGATTGCTAGGTGAGAGGGTATAGACTGTATAAAAAGAACTGGGCAACACCTTTGTGATGTCACATGGGTTTTCTGAAGAGCAGTTTTAAAGCTCAATTGTGGGAGCTCACAGTCTTGGTAGGAGCTGACTCTGCGGTAACCCGATTAATCTATACAAGGGTAAATGGGTGGAGCGAACAGCATCAGCCTGTTGGTTGGAACACGCCTATTTACCTCAGTTACCACATTTTTTGTGGCAAGTTAAACTACAATGACTCCCGTTACTGGGTCAGCTTACACAAAAGTAGCGTTTAATACCTGCAATGCCGTGGTCATTTAAATCAGCCACGCCCATGATTATGTAAAGATTTATGGCTAATTAACAATGTGCCCCCGTACAGTTGTTATAAATGGGAAATTTAGCTAAGGGGTTCAAAAAAAGATCATAATTTAACTAGACTGCCAAAATATATTCAAGTGTATTTGTTAAAAGTTTGACATTTTAACACTTGGGTCAATCAGGATTGACTCTTTTTTAAAACCTAGTGGACATTTGAGGAACTGCACATTTTGCCGCTTGTTTTTTTTGTGTTTGTTTTAAAGTAAAGTAAAGCCTTTATTTTGTCACATATACATTACAGCACAGTAAAATTCCTTCTTCTCATATCCCAGTGTAACTGGGGTCAGAGCGCAGGGTCAGCCATGGTACAGCGTCCCTGGAGCAATTAGGGTTAAAGGCCTTGCTTAAGGGGACCAACAATGGCAACCTGGCTGAGCTGGGAATCGAACCTAGAACCATAGGTTGACCCTTGGGAGAGAGTAACACCATGGCTCACACCTAAAAACCTGTTCATGGATGACTTCTTCAGTAGGTTAGCTTGAAATCACATGACAATAGCAATGCTTCTGTGAGCTTTATTTATCGAGTTACCTAGTACACGTATGTTTAATGCATATATGATTGTCATGTGCCCTATAGGAGTCTCAGGTGGGCTCTAGTTCAGTGAGTCAAGTTGATGAGGCATGGAAGTGGTAGATTGATGGGGAGTGGTAGAGGGGTGCAAAATGCAGGTGAGTCCTCAGCAGCATGTTCGCATTAAAGGCCAAAAGGCCACCCACAGTCCTTTGGTGGCGGCAGCAGGTGGGAGTTCAAAGGAACAGAGACAGCATGGCAATCGTGATCCTGTATCTGTGGCGGCAAGCCATAATCAAGAGCATAGTTGCCGATCCTTGGGAGCGGCAATGGTATGTCCAGTTTCCAAAGCGAAGAAGCTGACACGACTGTCACACTGTGGAGGTAGTTCCCGACTGGGGTCCTTGACGTCGAGACAGCGGCTGATTTCTTTACCGGGGCTGAATCGTGGTGACTGGCCATATGTGAAAGCAAAAGAGCCTTGGCAGCTAGCGGAGTCCCTTGACGGCTAACCCTCAGCGGGCTGCTGAGCAGTGATGAGCACTCCTCAAAGTTAAAAGTCCATGGGGCACACAGCTCCATGCCGCGAGATCCCACAAGCAACATTCAGGAATTTAAATAAATGTGTTGTGCTTCACTGAATATGCGCCAGACCCTGACTCTTTGCTCCTTAAGTGCTTTTATCAAAGAGAGTTCATCATCTAATATAACTAGTGTTGTGTTTATCGGCCCCGTCCCCTCATACCAAATGAGCTCTCATGCAAGGAGCGAAAAACGTTTGGGTGCAAATCCGTCGCCGGTGGAACAGTAATTCGCTGAATTAACATACAGTAGTGGGCGCTAAGGTATCTAGTGTATGATTGGCTAGCCATATGATACTGTATTTCTTTACACCATCTCTGAATTATATGTTATATTTTATACTGTAGATTTAAACGTTAAATGGAAGGTGCAATCAAATGCAAAGTGTGTGTTGACTTAGCTTGATAAACAGTAGTCGAAGCTCAAGTTCTAATGATTTGCACAACAAAAGGGCAAAATCTGCTGCTGTTTGAATGCATTATACATTATACAGTACCTTTCTTATTATGGTTTATCATCATATCAATCGCAGGAAATAATTGGATTGCTGTTATGCTCAAAACACACACTTGTGCTGCTCCTTTGAGCTTCGAGCTTTTAATGTGTGTGAGTGGGCAACGTTTGAAGTGATAGCCACATTGCCCTTTTTCATGCCCTCTATTATCACACTCATCATTTTATTAAAGTGAGCATTCTTTGCAGTTCTACAGTACTGTATATACACCCGCAATCCTGAAGACAATTAAGACTCTTAGACACACGTACAAAACTTAAAAGTTTGCAGCGTGTCTTTTTTTTTTCTTTTTCGAAATGGTGACGAAATGAAAAGTTAATCAAAGGAAACAGAGACGCTAAGAGATGATAGGAAGACTGGGCGGATGTTTTCTCAAATTGAATTCAATGCTAATTGAAATTAAAACAGAAAGGAATCATGGAAAGCGAGCTTCCATTTTTTTTCCCCCTCCAATTGTGGCCCCCACGCCCATTTTAATGACGTTATGGTAAATGTTTGACAATTATTGCTCTCTGGATGCATGACAGATTTCCAATAACCTTGCAGTGCTTACTAAGTGGGGAATTAAATTGTGTACTTAAAGCACATGCAGTATTGTCATGGCCTTAAACAAAAGTAAACGAAGCGTAGATTTTCAATTAGTCGGTTATTAAATGCTCCTGTTATTATTCTGGATGTGATCATTGCACGCGTAATGCTTTATGATTTGAGAGTACTGGGATTAGCAGAGTAGGCTTATTAGCATGGACACAACTCTCTCTCTCTCTCTCTCTCTCTCTCCTATTTCAATTATCGTTGGTTCTCAGAAGAACCTTGAATAGACACTAGAGAAGATAGTTATTAGTGACAAAGCAGGCTGTTTCCTTCCATCATCAATTTACTGAATATTCTGTCTTAGTGTCTGGTACATTTCACACTGTGTGGTTCTGTATAATGGAAATACTAAGTGCACCCACTGGATACGGATAGCCTTGACGCATTCTCCAAGACGTCCGAGCTGAACAGACCCGGGCAAAGAGGTGCTGGGTTCTGAAGTTGAATCAGCTTGACTGAAATCATCCATTTTTTTAAATTATCTTTGTAACTACTTTATCATGAAGGATCCATGGGGTTTATTGGAATAGAGGTGGGAATACAGCCTGGATTGGATGCCAGTCCATTAAAGGGCACCATGCACACATGCATTGACACCTAGGGCTATGTGACGTAACCTGAAATCAGTATTGAATAAGAGACCTTGTTGCTGTATGTACGGCGGCAACACCACCCACTGTACCATTGTGCTGCCAAGAAAAATCAAGTATAGTTTACTCATTACTCTGACTCTATAATGCTTACCTTGGACTTGGGGTACATACTCCCCTCCGAGTGTAATTAATGTGCCAGTGATGTCTTGTGAATGATTGTGGATACAGTTCCCACAGACAAATGCGCCTCTTCTTCAAGATGAAGTCAACTTATCTGTCGATTTTCAAGGATCAGGCATTTCACCTCAGCGGGGATCGGCATTCTCGGACATACGGCCTCCTTTGACACGTTTGCACCGTTAACATGTTTTACTGCGGCGGGTTTGACTTGAACGCCCCATTGTAATGATAATTAAGTTCAACCTTTATTTGGCTCATATGCATTAGTAAACAGTGAAATTCTTCCTTTGCGTATCCCTGCATAGTTGCGGTCAGAGCACAGGGTAAGCAATGAGACAGTGTCCCTGGATATCCAGATAGGGTATGATCAAGGGCCTTGCTCAAGGGCCCAACAATGGCAACCTGGTGGAGCTGGAGCTTGAACTGTCAACCTGAGCTACCACGGGGTGTGGATCCTCAACTTACAATAACAACCTAGAGACAATACAACTGTATTGTCGCCTGAGCCACCACTCCCTACAATAATAATATTAATAATGATAATAATAATAATAATAATAATAATAATAATAACAACATAAAAGTTTCGAAGCAGAAAGAAAATATATCTTTGAGCATCTGATATTCAAGCAGCTTGTAAAGTGTTTAGCAAATTTCTAATGTGCATTTGTTTCTCTCTCTCTCTCTCTTTCTCTCTCATCTTCCCTGAAACTGCACATGTCTCTGTTATGTAACTGTGGGTTTTTGCAGAATGAATATTTAATTAGAGCCCTTAATGTGGAGAAAGCATGCAAATGAAAAGGCTGGGTGTGGGAGTGGAGCAGCCAGCAGATCCTCCGGCCAGAAAATCTCCTCTCTGGGAAAATAATGTAGCAGTGTACAAAAGAAAGAACGAAAAATATGGAAATCCAGCCACAGTCTTCGTCTTCTCGTGTCATACGTATATGTGTGGTATTATTCATTTATTTTGATGTCGTCTTGTCTTTTTATGTTTTCAATTCGCACATCAGAAAACCAGGAAGCGGCTTAAAAAAGCGTCTCTTAGAATCGAATATTGTACAGTATGTACATGATAGATGTGATAAAACGTGGGTGTTTATGAAAAAAAAAAAAAAACGTGAACACGTCAAGTCAAAAACTGTATTGTCACTTCCGGTATTATTCAAGTGCGAAGTCCTAGTAAATGTCTGTGAGTGGTCACAGTCAAAGTGTGACATTAGTCATTATTTATTATTAACAATGATAAAAATACTGCTATGTGCTTGTATAGTATCTTTTATATAAAGGCCCAAATGTACTTGTGAGTAAGATGAAGATTAGTAAAGCCAGAAGTATATAAAAAGTTTACATCAGGATTTCAATAAAATTAATATTTCATTTTCCCAATCGATTTAGTGAATCATACAGACCAAGGCACCCTAATCTTGCCACTCTTAAGATTTTCATTTACATGCATGTCACTGTAAGTTATTCACTTGTACATGCATGTGATGAGCGATATTTATTCACGGCGTTACCATAGCAACTGATCATCTATAGAAAATACTGTAAATCTATTCTCACAAAATTTGGGGTTACATACTGTAATAACCTTACTGTACTGACGTCACTATTTACTGTATACCATGATTTATAGTTTCTAATACAAGGGAAAACATGTACAGTATGACTCTATGGTTCAAATCAAAGTAAATTAAAAACAACTGCAAATCAATTATAAATCTATTGCGGTGATGTGGAAAGAATCGGGGTGAGAACTGACCTTGAACTGAGCTCCGTCACCTTCGTGGCCCTCCAGATCTCCAGATCTCAGCAGACGTCCTTAAAGACTGTCGTTTTAGACATCAGCAGAAATGTGCTGATTCGGTATTTACCCTTTCTCAGAATCCTGAGCTAAGCCATTTGTACAGGTCTGATTTCTCAATGCCGCTCTGTGAGTGTAGGAAATCAGTACAGCAATTGCTAGATTGCAGGAAAAAAAAAAAAAAAAAAAAACTTCCTGATGGTTTTGAGGGACATAAGAGAATGTATATTTAGCCGGAATTGCCCTTTTTTTTTTTTTTTTTTACAGATTGTTGCGTGGGTGAAAATTAGCGTATTACAAAGCTGCATGTCCCAATAGCACATCGGCAGCTGTTACTTAAATGGCGTAAGTACCAATAAGACAAAGTGTGAAGTAATAGCATGCCATGAATACAGACACAGCAGCGTAGTATCATGATGTGCTTGAGGAAGCAGGCTGTAAAATTACCAATATATGGTTTCGGTCAAAGCCTGCAGCAGTAGTAATATGCAGTGCAGGATGAAGCCTGTGAGACTACTAATATGCAGTGTAGGAATAACCATGTAGGAGAAAGAATATGTGGCATGCAGGAGCACTTACTGTATGGGCAGATGGGGACAACACCTATACGAGCGCTAAGTTGTAGGATGTAGAAGTGCTAAAATGTAGGTTAGTGTAAAGTCTATACAGTATGAGTACTAATATGTGGTTTAAAAGAGATCTTGTAGGAATACTAATATAATAATAGCATATGGTTTAGAACAAGGCCAGTAGGAGTAGTAATACAGTGGTGCAGAGTAAAGCATACAGGAGTATTATCGGGTGGTTTGGAACAAAGCCTGTAGATGTAGTAATATGTGGTTTAGACTAAAACATGTGGAAGTACTAATATGTGGTCTGGAACAAAGTCAGTAGGCATATTAATCTGTGATTTGGAACGAAGCCCACGGGAACACTGATATGTGGTTTGGAACAAAGCCTGTAGGAGTAGTAATATGGGCTTTAGAGCAAAGCCTGTGGGAATAGAAATAAGTGGATTAGAACAAAGCCTGAAAGTATAGCAAATATGTGGGGGTATAATAAAGCATGGAGGAGCGTGAGCCTGTACTGACATAAACTACTCCTGCAAGCTTTGATCTAAACCATATACAGTATTAGTACTCCTACAGGCTTTATTCTAAACCACTAATATATGGGTTGGAACAAAGGCTTTACGAGTATTAATACTTTTCGTGGGTTAGATCAAAGATCTAAATGATGTAGGGGAAGTAATATATGGTTTAGAGCACTAGCATGTGGTGTATAAGAAATCATGAAGGAGTAGTAATATGTGGATCAGGCTAAAGCCTTTATTTATTTATTTATTTATTTATTTATTGTTTTATTGTTTTATTTATTTATTTATTTATTGTTTTATTGTTATTAGGTGGTTTGGGACAAATCCAGTAGATTTATTAATATGGGGTCACGACCAAGCCTGTGTGAGTAGAAATAAGTGGATCAGAATAAAGCCTGAAGGAGTAGAAATGTAAGAGTAAGAGTATTTATTTGGTGATTTGGAACAAAGCCTATTGGAGAACGTGTACTGTATCTGGTTTAGACTAAAGTCTGCATGAGGTCTTATACATCGATTAGAACAAAGTCTGTAGGAGTATTTACTGTGCGGTACACTTTATGTGACTTACATCAAAGCATGTAGGAGTATTAATATGGGGTTTAGAACAATGCCTGTGGAAATAGAAATAAGAGGATTAAACAAAGAATGAGTAGAAAGAGCAGAAATATGTGGGTTACAGTAAAGCATGTAGGAGTACTAATATATGGTTTAGAACAAAACCTGTATGAGTATTAATACTATATGTGGTTTAGAACAAAGCCTGAAAAAGTATGAATTTTTGTTTCAGACTAAAAACTGTTGGAGTATAGTAATATGTGATTTGGAACAAGGCCTGTTGGAGTACTAATACTTGGATTAAACTAAAGCCTGTGAGAGTATTTACTGTACATCTAGACGAGAACAAATTCTATACTTTATTCGGCCTAGATATAAAGCCTACAGTATAAAAGTATTGATATATAGTTTATGAGAAAGCATGAAGGAGTAGTAATATGTGGATTAAACTAAAGCCTGTTGGAGTATTATTAAATGATTTGAACAAAGCCTTAAATGTAATAATCTAGGGTTAAGAGCAAAGGCTGAATTTTTTTTTAAGGAGTAAAAATATATGTTAAACAAAATATGTGTTGTACTAAAGCATGTAGGAGTTTTAATATGTGATATGGAGCAAAGCCTGTATGAGTATTAATACTGCGCGTGCTTACTAATATAGTATTATGGGATTTATGAGAACGCCTGTGGGGGCAGTAATATGTGGTGTGCAACGAAGCTGCAGCAGTGGCAATATGTGGTTTAGAACAAAGCCTATGTAAGTAATAATACTGCATGAGATTGAGATTAAAGCCTGTAGGAGTACTGATATGCAATTTAGGATGATGCTTGTAGGAGTTGTTATATGTACTGTAGTTCAAAACTAAACTAAGTACTAAAACTAGTACTTTTATATGGGTTAGTGCACAGCCTGTACTAGTATGGTTTAAAACAAAGCATTTAGTAATCCAACATAAAGCCATGTGGCTACATGCGGAGCAGCTGTCTTGGGTCTTGTATATTTATCATCACTGCTGGTAGTTTACATACTGTAGGATAGTTGCATGAATGACATAAGATGCAAAGTAAGGGGATGGAACAATATTTAAATGAGGGATTTGCGTGTCTTGGTTGTTCTCAGCTGTGGCAATTACATTCGATCTCAAAGGCACTCTTCAAAGATGAAAGCTTAAGCTTGTCAAACATGTCTATAGTTTATGCATGAATTATAATGCTGATTATTCAGGTGTAGAATTCCCTCTTTCTCACCGTTGATACTATTTTTTTTTTTTTTTGCATTTCCGTGAGTTCATGAAACACTTTTTCACAACATGGGACCCTTTAAATTATGCACGTCTCAGCAAAAATTACTTTGACTCAGTGGAAAGATCCTAGCTGTGAAAATTATACAAATGCAACCATTCAATCTAATTAACATAATGTAGCATACAGTACAGTACAGTAGATGTGTCCTTGAGCTTGACCCCAACTGGTTTATTTTGTATCGACTTACAAAGATGTGCATGTTACACTCCCACTCAAAAGTTTGAACACACTGTCTAATTCCATGGTCTTTTCTGACTTTTATTCCTTTCTACATTGTGAACTTTTCCAAAATATGCAGCAATTTCCTTTGAACCGTCGATATTCAGATGTGTCTGCTACTTTTGCTCTGTAAAGCCTTCATAACGGCTCAAATCTCTAAAAAGTGATGTTAATTGATGATTTCTAAGGCTGGTTCCTCTAATTGATCGTCTCCTCTGAGTTTTGGTCTTGCATTCCTGCGATGGCCTTCATCCTGTAAGAGCCAGTTCCATCATGGTGATTGATGGGTATTCGACAATACTGTTCTTGCAAGAACTGTTCCAGAATAGCTGACCTACATATCTTAAAATAACATCAGACTGTGTTAGTTAATTACCTAATGCCATATGTGTTCTTTCATCTTTTTGAAATCTCCAGTATTGTTCTAAAATGTACCTAATTGATTACAAAAAGCAGGATCATGAAACGATTAAGCTGGATATAAGCCAGCTTTTAAGTGCTAATCTTTTGCAGTGGTTAAGAAGGATATTTTACCAGCATTAGCATGAAAATGCAAAATGTGAGCAGATGTGATGGTTCTGAAGTGTGAAAAGCTGCTCTACTTGTATTTCACTCCTCTGATGAGCAGATTTTCCCTCAGTGCCACTAATTACACCACACAGATATGTGCATTTGAGTGTATGGTTGCTGGTGACAGCAGGACTGATGGCATGCGCTAACGAGCAAAGTTAACTTTACACCCCTGTCGTGTTCGCTACCGGCCAATGACGTCCCAGTGACCTGGAAAAAAAAACAAAAAAACTGGCAGGATTTTATCCCAAACTACTTCATATTCACATCACCGGTGCACTATTATTGTACATACAGTATATACAGTACAATGCTGTAATGAAGGTGGATTGATAATGGTGAGATGTATGCTTGTGATAGTGTTTCTACTGTATCACTTCCTGGATACTGGGACATCTCCGAAGCAAACTGGTGTCCATTATATCCAACCGATTGCATGGAGCGAACAAGCTGTGTGATTTGGGACACTTCCTTAGTGGATTGGGACATTCATGAGGGAGTGTGTAGGGTGTATACTGTAGGTTCTGATATATCGACGCTGGATACATCCAGAGTGGTCTGTGGTTTGGGACATTTCTAAAGTGGTTTGAGGTGTGTGTAATGGTGTTTATGTCTGTATTGTGAATAGGCTGTGTGGTTTGGGGCGCATCATTACTGGACTAATATTGGTGAAATATGTCAGGGATAGGCTATGTGATTTGGGACACTTCCACAGTGAAAGACATTTAAGTGGGGTTTTATTTGACTTCTGTAACTTATGGAGTGTGCAGAGAGAGAGAGAGAGAGAGAGAGGGCCGTAGAGATTTATGTGGCCTGTCTTGAGAAGGAACTGTATGGACTTGACACACCCATACTTGACTAAAAATGGTCAGATATTTAAAACGGTGCTAACGTGACCTCCTGTTTATAGTGAATAGGCTGCGTGGTTTCGGACACAGGGAATAAACATTTACTGTAAGAGTCATTATTTGGCCTATATAGTGCATAAAGTGTGTCGTTTGGGATATAGCCAATGGAGTGGAAAAAGACGAAGATGTGTTTATACGGCCTGTGTAGTGAATAGGGTGCGTGGATACACAGTGGACAGATGATAGAGAGCCATGTTTGTCAGCGTTTAGTGATCATTGTGTGTGGTTTGGGTCTTGTCACTGGTGGACTGATAATGATGAATCATAAGTTATGATATTTATGCAGCCTGTATAGAGAAAAGGCTCTGCGGTTTGGGACACGTCCACAGTGGACTAATGATGGTGAGGCATTTATGTTTATGTAACAGAATAATAAACAGACTGTAGTGAAGCCAATCCAAAACTGAGTGTTCCTTGTACGGTTCCCTGGATTAAAGGGCTACATAATGATCTTCCACTGGAGAAATCAGGGACTAGTGGCACACTACTAGTATTAGTATTAGTAATCTTTTAATATTTATTTATTTTAATTTTTTTTAGAACACAACTTTGAACACAATCCATTTTCTAAGCCCATTCTATTTGTTTCTTTTTCCTGTAGATCTAGATTTATCATTTAAGTCCACTGTAACATCCGAACAGTTTGCCAGGAACAAATCCTGACTTGTTTTCTTTCCTGAAGTGGGTTATTCTTCTTATATCATGACAGCGCAAATTGTATTATTTCTTCCAGAGCAAAGAAGAGCGCTCCATCAAGACTCACGCTTGCCATGCTTACATAAGCAGTATTTCTTCAATCAAAATTAATTATTTTTCAAACAAATTGCATTTTTCCTCCCATGAAACCTCTCGGGCCCTATAGTACATGGTTCTGCCCACTGTGTGGAATTTAATCAGACAGAAATATAACAAAAGTTTTTTTTTTTCTTTCAACTTTAAAGTGGAATATTCTTGAATCTAGCCAAAACTGTGTATCATTTCTTAAAATAAGATTACAACGAATCAAATGTAAGATTATTAAAATTATTTATATGCATAAGTAAAAAAATAATAATAATAATAAAAATTAAGCAAAAATCTCTTGTTCTAATTCTTGCTTAAAAATTTAGGAACATTTGATTAGAAGCAAGCTTAATAATTTTATATTTAGTTTATTTCCATTTAATTCTAAGAAAGTGTAGATTCATTTAAGATATTTTCACTTTCTGAAATATCTTTTTTTTTTGCAGTGTTTAAGGTTTGGTTAGGCTTTTCTGAAAAATCCAGCCTCCTTGATTATAATTTCCAACTTAATCACAATAATCCAATAATCACATTTTAGCATAAAAAATCAATCAAAAGTAAAATATAAAATAAATAGACATTAAGCCGTACTTAACCATAATTTATGATTCTTGACTCTTGGCATCGGCTGCATTAAAAACCAAACTGAAAGTGGCTTCCTCCTTGCTAACATTCTTGGGACCCATGGTGCTATGTCTTCACCAAATCTTGCAGAAAATGCAAAAACAAATGTACCACTCTATTTATCTATTAAATGGATTATCAAAGGTTTACACCCCTACTCTCATTCTAATCGAAAATTTATTCCAGTCTGACTGTTTATCACATTGAGGTGTTTACATTATGCATTTTTATTCTGATTTGGCAATTATTCCACTTATTTATTAGTGGAATTTTAGGCATCTACACTATATCAGTGCCTGCAAAGAAATACTGTGAAGTCTATTCTTGCAGTGAACCAAACCTCTTGTTTACCATAATGCTTGTACTGTAAATCCATATTCAATAAATGTTTCTGCATAATTCCTTTACCAGCAAATGTATACGACTGCAGCATTCAAATGTTCATTCTACATGGGAATATACAGTAGTGTTTAAATGTGACTCAGCTCCATGTCATAAATAAACTCATTCATAAAATAAATGAATTAAACAACAACAACAAAAAAGAGATTATGAGGTTTGAGATGGAAGATTTGTAAATCCTACATGTCCCTACATGGGGTGCCCCTAAGATTAGGATCCCCTGTTGTTATTATTGAACAATTTCCAACCACCTGACTCACCAGGTTGTTACTGTCCCGTTTCCTGTGCTGGAACATTATGTGCGGAAGCTCACAGGATGATCCAGGTGTATCAGAATGATCCAATTACTACGACGTGAAGTTGATGTTGTAAACTGTAACCTGTACATCCCTCAGGGCCACCTTCAAAGCTCTAAAACTGTAATGTGGTCTGTATTAGTGCACTTCATTGTGCTAATGACTCTACACTGTAGAGAGCAGGGAGACATTTATGAGCCGGTATGCGAGTTCCTAAATAGCACCAGGTGAGAGCGATCAGTAGAGAGCTCTGATAGTGTCAGAGCTGTATTTGCTGTTTGTTTGTTCCTCTGCTGTTCGCTGAGTCATATTCGCGACGAAAATGTATTTGAAGGAGTTGCAGCTCATTAGTCCACACAGTGTGCGGGCTCTTTTATGAGCTCCAGGCTGTTTGCAGACTACGACGTGCAACACCTTTGAGAAAAATATGGGGAATGTAGAACTTCCCTGAAAATTGCAGTGATTTTCAAGGCCTCCATGCAGGCTCGGAAATGAACTGCTTTTCCCTACCTGCTATTGCGGCAGGCGTTTTTACCTGCTGCGTCTAAAATCCATGAGTAATGGAACAATTGTTATATAGCACTGTTTCTTCTCCCTCGAATCCACAATGACTTATTTCTTTTACAGGGTTTAAGTTCCTGGAAAACGTACTGAACCAAACATCACTGCTAGTTCATTGGCAGCATATGGAGTTTATATTGAATGCATCGTATGGTTCGAAACTCATTCAGAGTGGCCTGGAATATTTGTTGTATTGAATGTAAAAGCACTACCTATTGATTAAAAAAAACTTTTGAGTAAAATTTATAATAGAAAAAAATAAAAAATAAAAAAATAATAATAATAACCAATGAACAAACTAATAAACTACTAATTATGAGTAGGTAAACAGTAACAGCACCCAGTAATAGAGAAATAGCAATAAAAAAAATAATGCAAAGTTCAGTAAAACAATAATGAAGGTCGAATCACAATTAGAAAAATACATAGATGAACTACAACAACAACAAAATGCAAAGTACAGAAATAATAAATAAAATAAAACATAAGGAATGTTCAAGCTACAGTAGCATTAATATAATGCATGAACTACTGTTCAACAGTAAGAAACAGCTGGACTTCCATATAAAAACACCAACAAAAGGATGAATCACTATAAACCCAGCTATAATATACACTATATACCAGCTATATATATATATATA
>QMIH01000027.1:410716-421007 GCA_003987875.1 Clarias batrachus | reverse complement strand
TATATATATATATATTTCCACTACAATTATCCACTGTCAAGGCAAAAAAATACACTTCATGTATACACTACACTTACACACTGTACACTGCCACTATTCATACACACTACCGTTACTCACTATATATATATATTACATACTATACTATGCTTACATTCTATACTTACTACACATACACACCACACTTACGCACTTTCCATATACAGTACATACTGTCCATATATGCTGCAGTACATACACATTACAGTTACACACTACACTTACATACTTTCCATATTACACATACAGTACATACAGTACATATTACAGTTATAAACTTCAGTTACCCACTACAATTATATGCTGTCCATACACAATATACATACGCACTGCATGTATACTGTACACTACACCTTCATATATACAGTGTATATACACACTGTAGTTACCCACAACTAAGTTATCCACTTAAACAGCCCAGTACACTTGCAGTAGTACGGCTAAGTGTTAGAGAGTTGTCCACTAGACTTACATGTTAAACCTTCACAATGCAGTTATACAGTACCTTACACATAAATGCCATAGAGTACACACACACGCTACCAGATTTACATAATAATTACCCGTTACATACACAGTACACACTCCAGCCAGACACTGCATATACATGCTATAATAACTCACCACACTTATAACTCACACTAAGTTGTCTGTCCGCGTATAGATATTATATAGTCGATATGGATTTCATCTTCATGTAAGTCGAGCTCACGAAGACTAGATGTTGGAAAAAATCCTCCTGATATAATAACGTAATATGGCTAATATTTAGCAGGTTGTTGGTGTGAACATGTGACAGCAGAGGTGGATGTTATATTGGATTTTGCTTACAGGCCTGAGGAAGAAAGTGTGTAGGAGGATGAGCACAACTCCCCCTCTACACCAGATGTCAAGTGTTAGTGTATTATCAAAAACGCGAGTGTGGCCAGTCTTTCCCCTCAGGCAAATGTGAAAGTGTGTGTATTACTCACTTAACAACATGATGAAACATTTTTCAGCCAAACTGGCTTCCCTAGAAAACCCACACATGCTGTATAAATCTAATATTTATCAAATGTTAAATTCACTATAAAATATACAAATATCCGTAACACATCATATGAAAATCATTTTTTTAATGTATATTTTATCATCCTATGCTTTAGCTTCCTTAAGTGTTATAGTCTAGTTCCATGTTTGTCCTGTTATTTTTGTCACTCTGGTACAGCGCTCTAATGTCTCCTGAGCTGAAGCCTTTTCTAGAATCCTTCTGCCAGTGCGAGCAACTCTCAAATATGAATTCCCTTTGTTTACAAATACAAGTAGAAAATGTGGCCCTTAGACAATAAATTAGATCTTTGTTATACCAATGCTAACAATGTTCTTTTGCCACAATTAAGCTTTGTAGCAGAGCGATTGATTTGAGGACCCACCACCGTCAGATACTCTGAATGGATGAATTTATTCAGTAATGATGGTCATCAGGTCTGATAGGCCTAATACTGAAATATAATCATAGTATATAATAATATAATATATATACATATTAATAATAAATCTGGTGTGGGTTGGAGATTTATCATTATAATCACACTAAACTTGTATTTACCATTAACATAGCTTTGTAGTGTTTTATAATATAAAATAATTTTCTAGATTAAGTTAAAGGTTAGCTTAGCTGTGCTTAGCTTAGCTTAGATTTCCCTGGCCATTTGTTTTACACATACTACTTATATATTTTACACTTATGCACTATAATTACTATAATAATATATCACTACATTTACATATTACTCTTACTATACTCATTATATTTACATTTTAGACTTACACACTATACATCCCATACTCACCACATTTATATTTTACACTTATGCATTATGCTTACTATACTCACCACTTTTATATTTTACATGTACCCACTGTACTTACAATACTCCCTTTACATTTTACATGTATAAACTATGTGTACAACACTCACACTATACTTACTATTCACAGTACATTTACATTTCACACATATACTCTAAACGTACTATACTCACTACATTTACGTTTTACACATACATACTGTACTATACTTACTATGCCCACAACATTGACATTTTATACTTACACCACATGCTTTCTATACTGACTACATTTACACTAACACACTATATTTATCATATTCACAACATTTTTGTTTTACACTTTCACAATTTCACACTACACTTACTATGCTCACCACATTTACATTTTCATAGTAAATTTACATTTCAATTTACCACATTCTATGTACTGTACTACACACTATCAGCAAATTATTTTCTCAGGCACATTAAGTTGTCTACAGTGGATATTGGTGGCTCAGTAGTAGGTTTCTCGGCCTGGGTTTTGGTACCAGCCACTGGATGCAGGACATCCTTAGTGCCATTCTCAAGCTTTGATAAAACGTTTTTAAAACTGGTGTAAAAAGTGCTGTGGCAACCACGGCTAAATGGCAACAACAGCACTAAGTTGTTTTTAATATTTCTTATTACCTTCAACAATCTTTGTAATTCAAAAGGTTTTATGTTCAACAAAACTCTAAACCTTTTCCTTGTTCCAAATTTCTGCCAGTGGCTCTCCAAAACCACGATCAAAGCATGAGTTTGCTATATTGCTTGTTTAAACATATTATTAATATTATAAACTGCAGGCTGATGTATTAATAGTGACAAAACTGTGTGAGGTGGAGTTATAGCATTTTGCTAAAAAAAATGCAAAACCCACACTGACCAAAAGAAACATATTTTACCACCCTTGCAACTCAAATCAAACATGCACAATTTTTTTTACCAGTTTGTGTTACTTCAAATATATATTTTTCCCCCTGAAAAAAAAGGGATTTATCTTATTGTGCCATTAAACCATTCACATGCTTACATGCACACTGTACTTCTCATATACAGTACATATACATATACAGTGCATTTTATACTGTACATGTACACTCTCCTCACTAAATTTATATTCTGTATTACATCCCCTTACTCTGAATTTACCCTATATACATTTTTACATAAAAGAGAATTTGTACTCCACTTACATATTATACACGCTATATGCATTATGCTTACTTGCACATGTTACACACATTATACTTCCAATTTACTCTTACAGAGTATAAATACTACACTTCTACCTGACATATGCTGTATATTTGTTCACTTATACACTATACATGTGCAAAAAAAAAAAAAAAAGGAAGCTGCTTAACTAGGCACCAGCAAGACAGGTCTTGCTCATCAAGCAGCATTACAGTGCTATTGTGAAAAGTCCAGTGTCAGCGTCGTTCCACTTTTAGAACAGGGTAAAGTACTGTTGTTTATAACGGACGCCTTGTCATTTGTTCCCTGAGTGTCTTTTCTGCACTTTTTTTTCATCTCTTTCAGATGAGCATCTCAGAAAATCTTGCAGGAAAAAGAAAAAATATAGCATGCCCTGAAATCTGCACTCAGATGATAACATTAGTAGAGATTGAGGAATAAAGTGCAGTAACATGATCTCTAAATTGCTTCCACCGTTCTGAAAGTGTTCTCACTCGGCTAAATGGAAAGCAGCACTGCACAAACCATTCTCACGCCTGACTCTGATTCTGACGAGTGACAGGCATCCCTGTTAACTGGAGTGAGGCTTAGGCTAAATGTAATCAGTCAGTAGAAATAGTGATCATTGCTAGAGAACATTGCTGCAGTAGTCCAGGTAGTTTGTGGAAAGCTTGACTTGTCTGGTATAATTACTCTACGTATACAGTATATTATGTTACCTAGCTTTATAGTAGTGACGCCTTGTAATGAGATACTGTAGCTAAACTAATAAAACTGGATCAGTAAAACTAGTATTTAATTCTAAGCACATGTGTGTTCAGATTAGCGCACTCTCACACATCTGCTTTTCTGCCTCCCATTAAAATGCCCTGTCTGACCTCTGTCTGCCTTCAAACCACAAGGTTTTGACCACAGGTTTGTCTGCTGATTTGATTTGTTAATAAATGGCTCATATTTACATCTGCCTCCAGCTCATGACACCTCATGTAGTTATTAAGTACTGTATTATTAAATAGTAGATATAATGGAGTAGATTTCCCCAACGTGTGAGTGACATCACTGGACAGGGCATTATCTTATCACCTGCTAGCTTTGGTAAGTGTTTCAGGTCACAGTCCTGGTAGTGACTAGCTGGTATATTTTTCACACACTCAAATATGAAGCCAAAAAAAAAAGTAAAGTTTATAGTACATATAGTACTAAGCTACATACACTATATTTACAAACGTATTTGGCCAAACCTGCAATGACATTGTATCCCAATACTTACAGTATACAGTAAGTCCCCTACATACAAACATTCGAGTTATGAACTTTCCAAGATACAAACATGCGTTCGCACGTGTTATTTATTAATTTGTTTATTTATTTGACAGGGAAAATGTACATTAATTCACATATCAGTAAATTTAGCTAAAACGGTTATTTATCATCTGCAGTCCAGTGTTTAATCACAGAAGTTGGATGACATGT
Source organism: Clarias batrachus (assembly GCA_003987875.1). Taxonomy (NCBI): domain Eukaryota; kingdom Metazoa; phylum Chordata; class Actinopteri; order Siluriformes; family Clariidae; genus Clarias; species Clarias batrachus. The sequence goes on along the minus strand of QMIH01000027.1, from coordinate 416,445 downwards.
CCAGGGTACATTGTCATGTGCATGCAGCATGCATCCCAGGATGTCCGGAAGCAAGTGTAAAAGCAGCAGCGATGCAGCTGGTACTGCTTAGAAATGCCAAGCAATAACAACGGAGACAAAAGTTGAAATAATTGAGAGAATGGAGCGAGGTGAAAAGATGGCAGACATTGCTCATTCCTTTAACGCGAATCGTTCAACCATCGGCTCGATTCCAAAGAACACTGTACTGTAATATACTGTCTAAAGAACCAAATTAGACTTACAAACGAGCTCTTGGAACGGAACTCATTTGTATGTATCGTACTCCAATATGCAGTTGGCCAACTCTTTTCCAGTTAAAACAGCTTCAACTCTTCTTGGAAGGCTGTTCACAAGATTTTAAAGTGTTTCTTTGGGAATTCGTGCCCATTCACTGATGTTGGATGAGAAGGCCTCGCTCACAATCTCTGTTCCAGTTCAACCCAAAGGTGCTTGATGGGGTTGAGGTCAGGGTTCAGGGTCAATCAAGTTCTTCCACACTGAACTCATCAAACCATGTCTTTATAGTCCTGGCTTTGTGCACTGGGGCACAGTCATGTTGGAATGGAAAACGGCCTTCCCCAAACTGTTGCCACAAACCTAGAAGCATAGCATGATTGATACACCTGAATTTAATAATTAACAGGTTTCAATCTTGTAGGTTTAACTCTTACCTTGGTTTGATGCACCTTGTTGCTCTAACTAAACCAATACATACTCAATCTGGGATCCAACCACAAGCTCCAGCCCAAACTGATTGGTTTTTACCAGACAGAATCTTTGTTTATGTGTAGCTGGAATACTGCTAAATGACATTTCTTTTCACTTTTTTAATCTACAACCTTGATTTGATACATTGATATGTGCAACACATGCTATATGACTGTATAATGTGCAGAAGAAACATATCTGTTTGTGGGAACTGTACACACAATCATTCACGAATATCACTTGCACATAACAGGAACTTGGCTGGAAATTATTGCCACGCCCCCATACCGTCCTTTACTTTCATAACTATGTTCTGTTATTCCACACAATAAAAAATCATGGATTGACTTGACCTCCCCTCATACAGTGGTACAACAGCACGGTCCTCAATGAACACGTCCTTCTTTACATTAATTGCTGAATTACATTTCACAACAAAGAGATAAAAGTGTTAACATATACAATATCTACTAATACTGTAGATTAATACATTATGATATGTATAAATATTTTATTGAGACTCAGGTCAGTCAGTAAAGCCTGAGTCACATAGCTTGTTTGATTGTCGCCACATCATTTCACTCCTGATTTGCAAGTTGAAACTCGGCCCAGCTTTATCACAAAACATGGCACCCCACCCATTTCACTGCAAATGAAAACAGGATTCATAGCATCCAACTTTGGAGCATAGTTGATTTTCCTCAAAAGCTGATCTTGCGTGTGTGTGTGTGTGTGTGTGTGTGTATGTGTGTGTATTCGCATACTGAGCAGCACAGCAATCCAAATATGGCTGTTCTCTTGCTCGCTCCATTTAACCAAACCAGGCTGTCACATTTTCATATAAACACATGAAAAGCACTTTGTTTATGAAGCTCGAATGGAAACACGCCGTAGTGTATTATTCATCATATTCGCCGTGTTTACAGTCGTAAACCTGCTTCCCGGCTCTTCATTGGAACTGAGAACAGATTGCTGAAAAATAAAGGGAAACCATCTACTATAAAGCTAAAAGCCATTGCTCTTATTGTTTTTGGATAATTTTGTGTATGAGACTCTTTCTCTCTCACACACACACACACACACACACACACACACATCTGATGCAATGCAGGGTATGACTGCTAAAAATGTTTTTTTCTCAAAACACTTTGTGTGTAATGGTTTCATTTCCATATCAGGTCTTGTTTAACACGTTTTACCTTTATTCCCACACGATCTACAATACAAGGCAGCAGTTTCTGATAGCAACATGCATGTCTGCTTTTTTCAGTATTGTGTGGGCGGGGCTAATCTTGTGTAAGCACAACGCTGATGTGTGTGTTGCTTCCCACCCTGTATTTATCCACACTGTGTTCTTTTCAAATCTGAGCAACTTAAACACTGCATTAAAACTGTACAACTTAAACCTTTATCATTTGGACAGGATAATATTTCCAAACGTATGTCTATTACAGTAGGTGGAGGTTGATGGAGGATGTCTGTAGTAACCATAATTGATAAGCAACCATAATTGATACTCTTTCTATTTTCCTTTACTATCATTACAAACTCCCATTATAGAGTTTATAAGCATGTGATCATTATTAGGTCACATAACTATAACTTGAATACAGGCTCTACTTTTAGGACATTTGAGGGGCGTTCAAGTCAAACCAGGACTTTTGATTGCGCAGAATAACAGAATTCAGTAATGAGAATAAAAACGCTGTTCATTCCTCTATATAATCCCCTGATATACTAATGCACTTATTCCAACGTTTCACTAGTGCTTGGCTACCACACAGTTTTCTCAGTATGCCAGAGCCATTATCAGACTGCCTGATTCACATCTGAAACTCTGGCCTCCCAGGAACTCCTTTCATGACACAAATATGTGGAAATGGCTTGGAGTGAGACCAGGACTATACGGGGGGATGTGGCAATAACTCCCACCTGAGTTCCTGTAATGTGTAGGTGGTGTTTGTGAATGATTGTGTGTACACTTCCCACAGACAGGGATCAGAATGACTGCAGTGGTTTCAGAGCCACCCCAGGTCAATTGTCATTCACAAACATATACCCTTCTTTAAAATATGTGTACCATTCAAATATGTTATTGAGGCTAAGAGTCTCATCACTGTACTGTCCTTTAAGTCTTCTGTGAATGTTTATCACAAGTCCTGGTTTGACTCGAACGCCCCACATAATTTAACAAAATCCAACAGAAGCTTTTCATTTCTAATTCCTAACTGTCTCTTTATATTCTACTCTATAGTGTACCCATGTAAGCTTATTTCATTTTGGTTTCTGTGATAGATGATAAAAAAATAAAATTTCCTGGAGTATTTTAATACTGAACAACAAAACATGAAATCTCTAACGAATATTAATCAAAACATAATTTATATAGGCAAAAATATAGGTAAAATATTTCCATGTGTGCACGTGCAGCCCGGAAAAGAAATTCTGACTGGCCCAGAGATGCTTTAATAATTACATTACCACAACTCCCTATGAAAACCTAATCCAGTCTGAATAGTGTATTATTATAGTATGTAACTCTGTAACTGGGTGAATTGGTGTATACCTAGCAAGGGTGGCTCATGGCAGCACCATGTACTGTGCATAAACCTTTCAACAAATAATTCTCACTTGACGGTGTCTTTCATTTTAATTCAGTTGAATGCTAATAATTTGCAAAAACTCTGATTTCCTGTAAATTGCAAAAATTGGGAGTGGCGAAAGGGGAGGATTGATGTCCAGTCATATCAATTCAGGTATTAATCACACAGGTTAGTTTTTGTGACTACGTCCAAAAGTGTGCAGTAGGTGAAATGTATGAAATTTGACATTTTGCCAAAATTATGTTGACAAAATATCTCATCTTTCTGATCCTTCAACAGAATGAAGAAAGTTTTAATTTAAAACATTTTTAAAAGTTCCTTAAAGAACGCTTTCCAAGCTGGTTACTAAGTTGGGGTAGGAAAGCATGTATTTTCTTCGCTATATACTGTAACTGTAAAAAGTTATTTTTATTTATTTTTTATTTTCTTAGCAAGGGAAATCCTGGGGTCACAATGAGGCTGAGGGTTCTCACTTTTTTATTACATCATAGAATCATCTTTGCAATATTCTAAAAATAAAATTTTTCGAGGCGTTCCTCACAATTTTGCACTGGCCAACCAGACATGTTGCAGTAATAAACTTGAAAAGCTATAATCACCCAAAATGTGACTTAATCCCTGATTTGATATGACAGGTCACATTTTCTTCGATGTAGTCAGGCTGGAAATTTAGCTTGAACCTGTCAGCGCTGGTTAATGGAACTGCTGCATACACACTTGAAAGTGCATCTAAACCAGCCTGCTAGACTGTATGCTGTATGTCTGAATGTTGTCAGCTTTCAACAATGGCTAGTAGCCTAAAGCAGAAGTCACCTCTTGACTCTCAACTTTTCTTTTTTTTCCCTTCAACTTTTTGTCATTTTTTGTAACGTCGTTCTTGTATCCCACAATACATAGTAATTGAATTGCTGCTGACACAAAGCTGACATTTAAGCAGCATTTTATCTGATTTATTTTTTCTGTCATGCTGTAGGAAGCATTTATTTTTGAAAGCACGGGTTTGGTCCACTTGTCCGCTTCGAGGGAAGAGCTAGTACAAATCGATACAAACTTCTTCTGAGTGAGCACATTTATTCATTTTTCACACTTCCATATCATGTCTCTTGTACCCCTACTGTGGCACAGTGCACTGAATTAGAAACTTATGGGAGATTGTGTGGGAATCTTTAGCGCTGCGGGCATGGTCGCTCAGAGGTCAGCACTGTTGCCTTACACATCCAGGGTTGGGGGTTCACCTCAGATCTGTGTGAATTTGCATTTTGTCTCTTTTCCTTTGGGTGTCCTGGTTTGACCTCAAAGACACTTTTGAAGTCCAAAGACACGCTGGGCTGGCATACTGGTGTTTCCAAATTGTGTATAATTGGGTATGTAAGTGTGTGTTTATGTGCCTTGTGATGGATTGATACAGGATGTTTCCAGCCTCTACACAGGATAAGCGGTATAAATAACTAATGAATGGATCTTAGTGCTTCCTCATCAAAAAACAGTCTAAATGAAGATCATTTTTGACAACAACAGTGTTTAGTCACCCCAGTTTAGTTTCAGGGATTTTTGAATTTATGCTGTGAATCGAAGCTGTTATGGTGGCTTAATCACACACTATTTTTATCTTTCAATTCTTGCCCAAGCAATTGTATTCAGGGTTGCAGGGGGCCCTGAACCTATCCCTGGAGACTTAGGGCACGAGGCAGGGTACACCCTGGACAGGGTGCCAATCCACTGCAGGGCACATACCTGATCTGTACATACACACACTCACACAATCATTCACACACTGTGGGCAATTTGGGAACGTTATTTAGCCTAATCTGCAGGTCTTTGGGAGGAAACCCACCAAGCACAGGGAGAACCTGCAAACTCCATGCACAGAGAGATGGGAATTAAACCTGGTCTGGAATCGAACCCGGACCCTGGAGGTGCAAGGCAACAGGGTTAACCACTACACCACCATGCCACCTAAAGGGTCATACATAACCTTTAATTATTATTTAGTTTGAACTGTGTTTTTTTAGTTACAGTCAGCTTGCTAGTTTTGAATCATTAAGAGAGTGGGTGTGTCAGCACCAATATGCTGCAGAAAAACAATTAGTGTTAGCCAAAATGAAGTATCACAATTAGCAGTGATTTTCTCTGTTTTCTCTTTCCAGGAAATGACTTTTTAGCCTTCATCTTTGTCTCGAGATACTTTCATGTTCTGTGAATAGGCAGCTTTGAAGTCAAGTGTGTTGATGAGGCTCGTTTAAAATTCAACACACACACACACACACACACACACACACACACACACACACACACACACACACCCACTGCAGTCTGATTCATCAGGGTTTTTTTTTCACACTGTGCTCCTCTCATTTGCATTAGTCTACTTTACATGCTTACTTTTGTGTGTGTGTG
>QMIH01000027.1:361251-405785 GCA_003987875.1 Clarias batrachus | reverse complement strand
GTGTGTGTGTGTGTGCGTGTGTGTGTGTGTGTGGAGTTTGCCTGTGCTTGGTGGGTTTCCTCCAGGTATTCATGTTTCATCCCAGTGTACACTGATTGGCATTTCCAAATCGCCCATAGTTTATGAAAGGGTGTGTGAGTGTGCGTCTGTGTGCTTGTGCACTGTGATTGGGTGGCACTCCATTCAAGGTGTATCCTGCCTTGTGCCCCGAGTTCCCTTGGATAGGCTTCAGGGCCCCTGAACAGGATAAGTGGCATAAGCAATAGGTGGATGGATATCATATTTGGCTTGTGGTAATCTAATAATAGGAATTTAAGATTTTAAACTGTACACGTTGCAGTTCTTTGGGACAGCAGTGGCTCGGTGAGTCACTGATCGGAAGGTTGGCGGTTCGAGCCCCCACTCTACCAGGTTGCTGTTGGGCCCTTAAACAAGGCCCTTAGCCCTATCTGCCACAGCGGCACTGTATAGCAGTTGGCTCTGCGCTCTGACACCAGCCAACTAACAAGAAGCTTTAGTATGTGAAGAATAAAGAATTGTACTCTGCAGCGATGAATAAATGCTGAACTTTTCAAATGTAAACATGATTTAATATGCAGCTTGTCAATGTTTGTAAGAAACCGTTTAAGAAACTGAACTAACACTTTCTGACCAAGCGCATATGTGAATTCAACAGCGATGTACAGTAATTGTGAGCATGTTTCAGAGATCTATTGCTACTAAGCTGAGTTTAGCTCTCTGGTTTTATGGTGTTAGTATTACAGCATGTGGTACTCTAAGATAAGTTTCTGTGTATTAATTCACAATCAGGAAGCAGACAGAGCAGACAGGTATAGTAAATTATTATGTCATCCTCTGAATATCATGCTGACTCCAGCAAAGGCTTTAGCCTTCACGCGTATATCATACTTCACTTCTGTTTTAGAGGATTCTGCACTGTAAGTCTGACATTAATAGGAGATGATACATCTACGAGGATGCGTGATTAATATGACGGCAAGACGGAGAAAAATGTAAAGCGAGTGCAGGGAAAGATCAAGAAAGGGAGAGAGTGCACTCTAGTGACAAAATGTAAAACATACAATCGGGATAAGTACTGGATATGTACCACACATAACCGATAATCCAATATTTTCCTTTTCTTTTTTTTGACTCTTTTTTTTGAAACTTCTGTGCATGTTCTTACTGCACGACACAATTGGTGCAGTGTTGTCCCACACACAGCAGCTTGCAGTCTTACTCTGTATACTGCCTACTTGTCTTCAGTTTTTATCATGACAGTGCTAGGATTTTGAAGGTGAAAAGAGACAGAGGAAGAGCTGAAAAAGCTGGATGAGTAGGTGTCAATTTGTTTGATTTTTTTTTTTTTTTTTGCCACACAGACGTAGGTGGTGATTGTAAATGGTGCGTCACATTTTTAACATACATAACCAGCGAATGTGGAAGAAGAAGTAGAGATAATATTGAAGTGGAAGTATCCAGCCAAAAAATATGCTCAAAAAAGCAAAAAGCTGTGAAAGGTATTGAGTAGTGCAGTCAGTCGATTAAAAAATTTTAATCAGTTTAATCACAGTTTATAGTTTATGATTAATGATTATAGTTTGTGATTAATCACGATTAATCATCATTTTAAAATACTTTTTAAAATTTACTTGTATTATAAATGTGCAGTGTTAGAATAATAAAATGCATGACAAGCTAATTAGATTAAACTCATTATGTATGGAGTTTTAGAATATCTCAAACGTTAATATTTAACTAATGTTAAATTAAAGTCTCTCAACTGGGTGCGTAGAATGAGATGTGGCAACCCATCAAAAATTCAACAACCTATAGCCTTAGCCGCCTGAGCCACCACTGCCAAGTATTACATTTAATGTATTTTTGTAAGAATAGCTCCCCCTAAAGGTACTGTAGCTCGAGCACACAATTTTGCTTTTCTCCAAACTTCTATCTAGTAGCTTTTTATAATAAAACTTGCCTTGTGATGTCTCCTCAGTCATTTTATTATCTATGCAAAATGTGCCATTATCACATACACATTTTCTTTTTAAATACAAATGTATCATGTGACCAAATTTGACTCTAATGGCTTCCCATAATCACAGTGCGGTTACCTGGCTGCATGTGATAATGGCACATTTTGCGTGACAGAGATAATTAGATTTTTTTTTTAGCTGATGTATCAATATTATATGTATTATATCAGTCTTTCTAATATCTTGGTGTATATACAGGATACAGTCCTAGTAAAATGTTAACGGGTTGTAGGTTTTAGCTCACACTTAACAGACTACATTGTGTGGCAGAAGAAATGTATTTTAAAGTTAAAATGATTTAAAGATTAGGACATCATATGGACAATAGAATGGCTTAAATTTAAGCGTTTAATTGATATTAAGTTTTGTGCATTAATAAAAAAAATGTGGTTATTGTAATGCAGACAGCGGACTCATCAGCCAACAGAGTAGAATAATATAACTATACTGTATGTTTTCCTAACAGCATGTAAAAGACACAGATTGTCTAATATGGAAACAATAAAACTGCTATAGTGTTGGTTTTTGGAACTAATTTGCCATTAAAATTATTTGGCAAAAATAACCGATTTCATTATGCATCTAATTTATTTGGTGTTCAGTGTCTGTGCACTGTTTAAAGGTGAATAGTTGTAGGACTGAATGTGTTATTAGCTCACATACTGTATATATTTTGGTGTTCATTTTGACGTCTTTACAGTCCTGTCAGTGCACAGATTTAAGGTTTTCAGCCTGAGATGTTAAGCCAACGGGTGGTTTGGTTACATTTTACAGATAAATGAATGTCGTTGTCCTTACAATAATAGTCAGAGTAATTATGCAACCGCATTCAAATTTACTGTACTTCGAGGCAGAAAAACTGCACATATGAACACAACACACACCTGCGAGCAACCGGCCTGTGAAGCCAGCTTTTCAGATTTTTTTTTATTGGCATGCACACCCAAGGACAAGCGAAATAGCCTGATCCACACATCCCACTGTCTGTCAACCTTGAGTGAATATTGATTGGGTATAAATTAGAGTGAGAAATGAACTAGAATTGATATCGATTAGTCATGCACTTGCACTCTTAAGTCGCCCAATATAGCATCATCACCTTTGACAGAGATAATTAGATTTTTTTTTTAGCTGATGTATCAATATTATATGTATTATATCAGTCTTTCTAATATCTTGGTGTATGTACTGTAATATATTGACCTATACGAATTTGAAATACGTGCCATATACGACAAGGCGCATATATGAAATTGGTCCTTTTTATATATGCAATAGATGTGTAGTGTGTTGTGGTAATGTGGTAATTGACAAAATACATCATTACCTTGGAACCACTCCCACTCTTACTCATCATCTGCACCACTTCATCCTGTACACGGCGCCGAAGAGGCCCTGGAGCCTATCCGAGGAGGCGGGGTACACCCAATCCTCTGCAAGGCACACACACATACACACTTATTAAATGTTGCATCTAATTTCTATCATAGTCTTGTACATACTTATTCTTTAATTCATGTTATTATTAGCATTTTTTTTACTTAATAATCTCAGCACAGTCTGGGGTTTGTTGTAAAACTATGTGTGTGACAAATAAATTTTTTTAATCTTGAATCAACAATTCATTCCCACAGTATTGGCATTCTAAGAATGGCAGTTAGTCTAATCTGCATGTCTTTGGACTGTGGGACGAAACCCACCAAGCACGGAGAGAACATTTAAACTCCATGCACACAGAGGAAGGACTCGAACCTGGCCGGGAATCCAACCCGAACACTGGAGGTACTAAGTGACGAAGAAGCAAAGGGTTGAGTTTTTTTTTTGCAAGCAAAACCTTTTAATTATAAAGATTGTTGATGACCATGAGCAACATGAAGTGCTACAAAAAAACAAAAAAAACTTTAGTAAACAACTGTCTGCCTCTTTAACTGCTTTAACACTGTAGCACAATCTGATTCATTATCTTAATATTTCTTTGTAAATATTGCTCATGTAAATTTATTGCATAATTCCTTCCAAAAATCAGCTTTTATGGTAGTACAGAGCTTCTACAAGAAGAATATACAGCAATTTTCAACATAAACGTTTTCTTATAGACATCCACATCTGTGTGCGGATAAATAACTTGCCAAAATGGGGGAAAATCTAAAATGGTGTTTATCTCGTTTTGCTGTCAAGAACGCCTGTTTTATTTATAAAACACCTTACCTGTTGAGTAAGAAAAATGATATTGCTGCTTTTTACTGGGCCACTCCCAGACTGTATTCAATAACAAGATCACTCATGACACCTTTTTCCCGAATGGGACTGTTAAACGCATTGGTTGCCAATGATTTTATATACAGATATAAGGTGTGGCCACAAATCATAATCATAACACAGAGAAGCGCGTTACACGAGACTTTCTGGGAAAGGTAGTGTGATTTTTTTTTTAACTCATAGCTAAAAACATACCTTAAAACAAATGAATAGGTTTTTACAGAAACATCAAAAATTAGATGAAACTTCATGAAACTAAAATCATGACTACAATTCCCCTTACCCTTTCAACGTCCTTCTTTTTATGGAGAGTTCGATCTCAAATGCATTATTCTAAAAAGCTTATTACCTGCGCCTCCTTTTAGCCTCCGTGCCTCCTTTTAGCACCAGGTGTTTGATGTATGCAAACACATTTCCCATAAGTTCTAACTTGACCTCCCTTGGACAATGCTGTTACAAGATGGAATTATATGATATGTAATTTTTGTCCCATGACTCAATAATAATGTATCTTCGTTTTTATCAAAAATACCCTACACACTACAGCTTCAATGAAAACATCTGAGAAAAATCTTTATTTCTCAGATCCTATCGTGCTTTTTCATGGTGACCTTTCTTTTCTCTTGGATTTGGCCTTCAAAGCAAATAGCTAGCCAGTGATCCATAAAACACCGAACCCAGGAACACCAACACATCCGAGTAGGCAAGTCTCATATCAGTCTTAGCTTGGAAATATTACAGTGCTTCACTAAGGGAAAAAAAAAAAAAACAGTATGCAATGGAGTCGTTTCTGAAGACTTTGACATGTGAGGTGAGTGACTCCTGGTTGTTATGCTTGGAGTTTAACATGCACTTTAATGAGGATCTTTTAAATTGATGTGAACAACATGGCATAATTGTGGAGCAAATGGCTATTGCTTGAGGAAGATACCCGACCTTACACGTGGCAAGAACATGGCAAGGTTATGTGGAGACATGTGACACAGCCAAGTGTGAATGGCCGTTAAAAACTAGATGGTCAAAAGGCTTGATGAATTCTTGCAAAGACGGACAACTTTGATGAGCAGTTATCTGGAAGTTGAGTCATGTCAACTAGACTTCTTCTTAGTTTAGTATTAACTAATGACTTAACTTCCAGATAACCTCACCTGAGCATCTTCACAGACATATTTGATGAGCAGTGATCTTTCTATAGTCAGGGAAACTGTTCTAAAATTTGAATAGCGCCACCTGCAGTACTGGAGCACTTGTCTATACAGTATTAGGCTAGATCTAAGCATGAGGCAGTGGTTTTGGCTTCACTCTACCCTCCTCACTCCTTACGTGGCATGGTAATTCCTTAGTATGCTTCTTATGGAGGAAATGTTACTTGTGTTACAGTACTTATTGTAAGGACATGTGATACATCAGGGATGTGATTGTGTATCAACCTCAGATGATATACTCTTCACACTATTTCTCGATCACATGGCACCTGGACGAGCTCGGATGCTTTTCAAATTCTCATGCCCTTTACATGGTTCATGTATACCAATAAATAAAGTGGCACAAGCCATTTTTGTTTATCCTTCCTTACTTTTGTTGCTTGTGTTTGTGAAGCATGAACTGCAGAGAAATCCAATGACATATCTCAATAACAGGTTCTGTATACTGTTAACCTCTAAGGGAGTTGGGCAAAGGGTGTAACTTTGGGTTCAAGATTGGGTGTTTGAGATGACACGTCCCAATGTAAATAGTCTAAACGGCATATGGGTAATAGCTCTCATGATCAGCAGTCAGTAGCATTAGCATACCTCCTGTTTGGAAGAGGTTTTTCTCTTTGTTCTATTGACCAACCGACAACTTTAAAACGACAACTTTTCAATTACATTGAATCGAGTTTCGAAATTCATCACGTTTTATAATAATTCATCATTTGAATTCATCATAAGATTTGATATATTTTTTGGGTATACTGGCAAAGTTTTGATTATTGAGGGGTTACACCCACCCTCCACATACCTATAAATTATGCCTATGAGTAGCCTATTAATTTACTAGATTTTCTTCAGGAAGGAAATGTCCTGTTTTTTAAATAGAACATTGTTCCCTGTGTTTCAAGAACATGGTCTGAAGTTGTAATTTGATTTCATGTTTAATTGATGACGATAATGTGTGGGCGAGTTTTTTTTTTTTTCTTTATTTAATTACTTTTGGGAACTTCATTACGGTAACTTTTTAAATTCCATATAATTCAGAATTAGGTTGTTAATTAAACCATAATTACTTAAATTTTTTTCTTTCTTTTACTTCTAGAACTTTTTAATAAGTGCTTTTATTAGCTGCTTATTTCTCACTCACTCATCATCTATACCGCTTAATCCTGTATTCAGGGTCACGGGGGCCTGGAGCCTCTCCCAGGAGACTTGGGGCACATGGCAGGGTACACCATGGACAGGGTGCCAATCCATCGCAGGGCACACACACACACACACACATACACTCACTCATTCACACACTACGGGCAATTTGGAAACGCCAGTTAGCCTAACCTACATGTCTTTGGGAGGAAACCGGAGAACCCGGAGGAAACCCACCAAGCACGGGGTGAACATGCAAACTCCATGCACACAGAGACGGGAATCGAGCCTGGCCGGGGATCGAACCTGGACCCTGGCGGTGCAAGGCGTCAATGCTAACCACTACACTACCGTGCCGCCTGCTGCTTATTTCAATTATTAAAAATTGTATTTATTTATTTTTTCTCATCATTTAATTCCTGACTCCTTTTAATTTTTCCATAATGTTTTTCCTTTCTTTAGTCATCAACATTCCTTTTTTATGATTTATTTCCCTTATTAATGTATTTCTGACTTAAGTGTAACGTCTATAACTTCCTTTCTCAGCATGGTCGTATTAATGTCTCTGTTGAGGCTGGGTCTGAACCCTAATGCACTTTCGGATTGCTTCTCACCCACTAAAATCATGATACATCCTACTGTTCTTGCACTTAGAGGTTCTCTTAAACCGCATTCCTGCAGGAACGAAGACCCCCCCGTACATATGGTCTAATGCTAATACTAACAGGTTTAGTAGCACTCACCACTGCTCTATGCAGCACCCACTCGTGCGTAATGAAATGCGAAGATCTTTGTAAAGAAAGATCTTCCTTTTAGAGAAGATAATGTGTGTAAAGAAATTACACACATTATCTCCTCTGAAAGGATCTACTTTGGACAGGAGTGCAGTTGTAAGAGGCATCTGCATCCTTTTCTGCATTTTTTGTGTGTGTGTGTGTATATAGTGCTGATATTATTGAGAAACTTGTAACAGGTGGAAATACGAAATCATTGAATATGTTTATTTTAAACCTGGAAAGAACATGGAGAAAACTTCCAAGACTAGGGTTTGACAGTGATGTGGAGGATGGCATTGCGAGTACAGTGTTTCTGCATCATAGCTCTGGCTCAGGATACAATCTGTGTGGAGTTTCTGTGTATCTTCTCCTTGAGTCCCTATGGGTTTCCTCTGGGTTCTTTAAGATCAATGTGAGTTGGTGGACTGGCTGTGATAACTCGCAGCAGGTGTGAGTGACGGAGTGTGCACATGCTGCCTCACACCCAGTGCCCTCAAACCCCTGATACAAGGTAAAGCAGGTGCTCAGGAATAATGATTGCATTAATATATTTTAAGGTTGCTGCATGAATATCGACCAGACTAAGACTGAAAGGTGTTTTTTGCACTTGGTGAGTTACATTTGGAGTCTATTTTTGCCACGAGCGATGTGCCACAGCGTGACTCACCGCTCATGAGAAAACAAAACAATAGAGGAATGTCCCACTTTGCTGGTTGTGCCTCACTGCCTCAAGGATAAAACACCCTGAACTTTTTGAGTTGCAGGAGAGTGAGTCAGTCTTATTATGGGGGTTACAACAAGCTCTACCTCCACTGATTATTAGGCTGTAGAAATGAATAGAATCTAAATGGACTTTTGTTCCCGAGGTCCTAAAAAAGGTCCTGCATTGGAAACGCATCTAAAATGAAACTATTCTTGCAATGGAAACATAGTCGCATAACACAAATCAGTCTCTCTCTCTCTCCTGTCTCTCTGTCTCTTGCTCTCTCTCTTATGCTTTTTAAATATACTGGTGGCAAAAGATTATCTTTATAATGTCAGTTTAGCACGGTTCTTGTAATAATAGTAAAAAAAACCTATTGTAAAAGAGCCAAATGTCACATAATATATCACAAGTGTATTATTATTTTTATTATTATTATTGCAATATCTCTATCACCATGAATTTTTATTTCTGTAAAACCGACAGGCATGTGTTATTTTCTTATACTGAGATACCCCTAATGTACATAATATGAGCCAAACTTTCTGGATAACTTCTGACTATCACACCCATATGCATTTCTTTTCCCCAAATATTGGCACAAAATTGAAAGCACACAATCGTAGGTGATGTCTTTATGTGCTTTTTCCTTTACTGGAACTGAGAAACCCATTTCACCACGTTTATATTTAAGAATAACAATGCATTTGTGCATATTTTTTTCCCATTTTATTTATACTTGTTTGGGGCATTAAAGGAGTTCCTGGGAGGCCATCGTTTCATTTATAAAGCTGGAAGTTAGGAATCATGGCTCTGGGAAATGTTCTGCCTAAAGAACAAATAAGCGTTGTTTTTACACTCATAACTGTGTTCTATAATCCTGCATAATCAACATATAATCAGTACTGATTTTTTTTTTCCAGTCATGCAACTATCAGGACGACAGTCATTTGATCTATCAGACCTATCAATTGATAGCTTATTGTGGTAGACTTCTTAACTCATTCAAAAGAGAAGCAAGAGTGTGAAAATGAATGATAAAGGTAATAATGATGCTAGTGCACTATAGAGGGTGTACAATCACATGTTCTATGTAGCAAGTAGTGCGCTTGACCAGCGGTTTGGGAGGAATTTAGGATTCAGCCTCATGTTAAATTAAAGTGCTTCTGTGTCTTTTTGGAATGTGTGTTTTGGCACTGGCATCCCATAAGTAACGCCCCTTTTGCTATCTAGACATGAGCGGGACCATTGTGCCATCACATACAAAAGGTCAATACAAAAACAAAATGCAAAGCGATGAGACAGACATTATATATCTTTAGAAGTTTAAACAAAAGCCTTTCATTTAAGCAAAATGTTTTCCTGTGATTTAACAAAAAGATGTCTACATAATGACTGCTTGTTTCTTTAAACTCGTGGCAGTTTTAATTGTTCGATCAGAGTTTTACAAATTTGTAATGGTAATGGTAATCACAGGACAGTATGTAATAATAAGCAATGCACCTGGGAATGCACAGTTTCATGACACTTAACATTTATATACTTTCTCTATCTTTCTCTTCAGATCCTGGCCATCATTTCCATCCTCTTTATCATCCTCTCCACCATCGCCTTGTCCCTGAACACGCTTCCTGAGCTCCAGGTGACGGATGAGTTTGGTCAGGTGAATGATAACCCTCAGCTGGCCCATATCGAGGCAGTTTGCATCGCCTGGTTCACTATGGAATACCTCCTGCGCTTCCTGTCTTCACCTAACAAGTGGAAATTCTTTAAAGGACCTCTAAATGTAATTGACTTGTTAGCCATTTTACCTTACTATGTCACTATATTCCTGACAGAGTCAAACAAGAGCGTGCTGCAGTTCCAGAATGTGCGGCGCGTGGTGCAGATTTTCCGCATCATGAGAATCTTAAGGATTCTTAAGCTGGCAAGACATTCAACTGGACTCCAATCACTTGGCTTTACTCTCAGACGGAGCTATAATGAGCTTGGTCTGCTCATATTGTTCTTAGCAATGGGAATCATGATATTCTCCAGCTTGGTGTTTTTTGCAGAGAAAGATGAAGATGCGACAAAATTTACAAGCATACCAGCTTCATTCTGGTGGGCCACTATCACCATGACGACCGTTGGATATGGAGATATCTACCCACAGACACTGCTTGGTAAAATAGTCGGTGGGCTTTGCTGCATCGCTGGTGTGTTGGTGATCGCGTTACCGATTCCCATCATCGTGAACAACTTCTCCGAGTTCTACAAGGAGCAAAAGCGTCAGGAGAAAGCCATCAAGAGACGCGAGGCCTTGGAGCGAGCAAAGAGGAATGGCAGCATTGTCTCGATGAACCTGAAAGATGCCTTTGCTAGGAGCATGGAGTTAATGGATGTTGTGGTGGAGAAAAGTGAAGACAAACCTTCATTTGATAATCATCTGTCTCCAAGCAAGTGGGGAACTCCAAAGCGTGCATTCTCGGACGCTAGTTTAAGACCATTCGATAGAAAGATCGGATCACGAGAATGTTTTAAAAGCTCAAGTCCGCAGCATCTAAATGTCCAGAAACTAGAAGAAATGTACAACCAGATGAGCAAGGCACGATCCTTATCAGACCTTGACAAAAATCAGTCTGCTGTGCGAAAGCAGGAAGCACAGAATGCTAAATCTGGCTGGCAACGGAATAGACCTGTTTCAGATGTACCGCACATGGCGAGTGTTGACAGCTTTTCCAGCTGCAATGCTGAACTCAGAGAAGCCAACAAGTCAATCCCTAAAACTGCAGCTCAGCTTGAGCAAAGTCAAACAAAAGTGCCTCCACACTGGGACAAGAACTCATCAGACACACTCAAAATCAGTCCAGAAGAGGACGAAGAGTTTGATTACAGGTCTGAAAACCAAGTTAGCCAGGTAGCATCCAATGATGATGATGATGATGATGATGATGAGTGCTTTGTGGAGAACAGCACAAGTTTGGTGGAAAGTGATCATCTTGTTGGGACAACGCAGGACACATTCCAAGTTAGTCCTGATGAGGAAAGCCAATTTGATCACGTGCCTAGTGGCCAAGGAACATACATGGGAGACGAAGAGCATATGGTGGATGACACGGCATGTTTAATTCAAAGCATTTGCCCAGGCATGACAGTAAATTTTCTAGAAACTACAGATGACACTCCGCTGACGCCTCCAAGCACTTCCTCTGCTCAGGAACTCAGCATCAGTCTTGCACAAGACAACGACTCACCAGAGCAAGAGAGCTCACCACTTTTTCCCAGATCAGTAATGCTAGCTAGAATCCCAGAACAAGGACTAATCCTTTCGCCAAAGCTTCCAATCAGTGATTTCCATCCAAACGAGACTTTATCACTCCTAGATGAACATGAGCGAATGTCCGTGGAGGAGGACATGGCTGGGACTTCTGTTCCTTCACCAATATATACTGCACAAAACTGCACTCAGGATGGAGTAGTTGAGAGCGCAGAGGGAAAAACTGAAAGCAACCAAAGTGGACACAAGGTAGAGAACCACATGTTTACGCCAGAGATTCATCTCATGCCGGGAGATGGGGATATTTCGCAAACTAGCATGTGAAACGCCGGGAGATAAGGGAAAAAAGAGGCATGGAGGTGTATCGCAAGATATTTTTGCATGGCATGAAAATGAAAAGGTCATTATATTTGTGGCATTGTCTGCAGGAAGTAAGCCAGTCTTCATAGAAAAAGAAGAAATTGATCTAAAAAAAACAAAAAAAAACAACACGATCTTGCTGTGTCATACGAAATCGACGAATGAGAAATATCGATGGACAAAAAGAGCATGCATTTAAAACTTCTGTTTACGGTGCTTAGTTTGCTGAAAGAGCTTCACTGTAAATAAACTGAGGACTGAATGATGCACATAGTCACAGAGGACAAAAGAAATTCAAATCCAACTTATTTATTTAAATACCGTGCTTCAAAGACTGAAAAGTTGCAGAACAGCAACGTACTGAAACATATCATTACGCAGTAATGCAATGTGTACCATGACAGAGCTGTCTTTTTTTTTTTATAGTTTAGTCAGTGATATCAAAAGAATTTTGAAAGGTAATTTGCGCTTTCAGATTTAATGACCAGAAATTAACCATCACACTGGTCCATAAACACTTATCCAAGCAGATTTTCTTACTTAGCCCAGCTAGCTAGTTTGGGATAGATAATGAATGTTATGCTAGCATACCTAGGCAGCTAGCTTAAGTCAGGTTATAAATGTGTATAATAGTAATGTTTGACAGATTTTTTTTTACGGAAAACACTAAACATATCACTTTATCACGGTAAAGTGTCAGTGTAGCTCCGAGTCTGAACATCTCACCTGTACTCATTTTCCATTCAGTTACTCTAGCTAGCATACTAGGTAGAGCATTTCTACATAGCCATAGCAACTAGCATAACACTGAGCAGCTAGTAGAAATTCTTAGGTAGACAGGTGGCTACCTGTTCAATCAGTTTTATTAACCAATCCTTTATATGATGACAAGAAGGTCTGAGACTAATCTGGCTCTGTGTCCACTTTATTAGGAATACCTGCACATACATGCAAATATCAGCAGCACAATGTATAAAACCATGCAGTTTTAGATCACGAGTGTCACTTTAAAATTGGGGAAAATGTGATCTTAGTGTCTTTGAATGTGGCATGGTTGGTGGCTCAATCCATTGTTGATTAGAGAGATCAGACTAGAATGACCAGACTGGTTCAAACTGACAGAAAGTCTACAGGTTAAATAACCACTCTATATAACTGCAGAAAAGTAGGCCTTTGAGTTGGACACAGGGTTTCACCAGTCGTCAACTATTCTATACGGGGGAATCTGTGCATGCTGTAGCCTTAGGGCGTTTTCGCACTAGGGCCCTGCTCAATTCCATGATGATCAATGCCCTGGTCCAAGTCTGTTGGAAAATGTGGTCTCGAGAACAATACGAAGATGTTCCTGAAATCAGAAGTGGATACGACATCAACAGGAAGGCACGCGAGAGCATTACTCTTAACATTATTTCTTTTTTATTTATGAAATATCAATAAGGGAATTAGGAGTTGCATGAAGATCGACTTCCTCATTCTTTTCTTCACCAATGGTGGCTTGCAAAGCAACGGAATGCATACTGCCATCTACTGTATCGGACCGTGAAAATGCACAAGGGTACCCAAGTATGGAGAAAATAATAATGTGAATGCAGTCCAGCAGGGAGTGGGAGAGGAAGCAAACATTCCTTAGAGTTTGTTGTGTGTGATGAACAGTTTCTGAAACACTCAAACCCACCTGTTTGGTTAGATAACAACCATGTCATGGTCAGAGTCCCAGAGATCACATTATTATTATTATTATTATTATTATTATTATTATTATTACTAAAGTAACAACAATGTACTGCAGCAGCATGATTAGATAATTGCATGAATATGCAGGTATATGGGTCTTCCTATTAAGGTCCGTTAGCATATGTTCTGGTCATTAAATCTTCTTTTTATTTTAGCATAATAATAATAATAATAATAATAATAATAATAATAATAATAATAATAAACATTAGGACCAAAAAGCCATATTTTAAAAGTACAATTTTAGATATTGAGCTCTACTCTGAACATAGAATACACAGAATTATGCTTCCAAAAATTGTTGCAATGTTTTTATTACACTTACGCCCCTTTTCTTTAAGCAGGCCAGAGTTGGTTTAAGTTTCGTTTGCCAATGAACTTATTTAAGATGCAAGCTATTCTTGAGAGCCAATCCCTGCCATCATTTGATGTGGTTGTACATTAGCTGATTTACATGCGTACACAGCAAACAAATATCGCCATAGCTGATGACCTTACACAACTGCTACATGATTTGATTGTTTATATTAATGATAATCCGGTTAGCATCAGCATTAGCAATGTAGCTCCCCCTTAGTTCGTTAATTATTTCTTCCTCAGACCGCAAATTGTGACACTGATTTCACTCTTTTTTTCAAACTTAACATTCACAAAATCATCTTGTAGTTACGTATTTCATGTGATAAACTAAATGGCAACTAAATGTCCTCCAGGCTCTCGGTTCTTTTGTTTCTGTCTGTGAATCAATGCTGTTTTCAATGCACATTTGTTGACTTCCCCTAGCGACTTGTAGTAAGTGTAGCGTGTTATATACAGTACAAGTGAAGAAAAACATTAAAAAATATATATATAAAAAAAAATTTATACACGGTCTTCTGGGTGTTCCTAATGTCTACAGTGATGTTATCTGGATCCCTCATCTTAAGCTCTTCTATCTGACCTCACACAAGCTAAAAAAGTGAAGACATTTTACAATTTACAATTCGACCATGGGGAAGTGGACAAAAAGTGTGTTAAAAAGAGAATTGGAATGCTCGATCATTGTTTGTTATGTTGTTTTATTTTGTTTTCCACTACAGTAATCTTGACCTGACTTATAATGATTTGAGGCAAATTTAACCCAAAATTATTTTCAAATATTACTTTTTATCATATCAAATTGCCTTTATTCAAATGTTGCTGTTTGTTCTGTATTTTCAACATCCTTAATTGAAATTTAAGAATCATATTTTTGAAGCTTGTGTAAAAAAAAAGAAAAAAAGAAAGAAAGATCAATTTTAAATGGTTTTTACTGAATGGAGGGAAAGTGCAATACTGTAATACTGCAAATCTATGCAGGCCAAGAAAAAAACTGCACTTTATTTTACAGTTCAATGTACAGGCAGACAAATACATGTGTATTTTACAAATATATATCTTTAATATTTAAAAAAAGGAAACAGTGTTACTACAGGTCAGAATTACAATTTTACTTCAGTGATACTCAGATATAAACGATCATCAAATACGGGCCTTTATAATCATGTAAAAATTCATTAAAAAAAACACACACACACACACATGAACTATCTAAACTGGCCATGCCACAGGCAAAGTGTTTTTTCGGCTTTTATAAAGGAACGCTGTCGATACTTCTATTTTTTCTAAACCGATTTCCTGGTTGAAACAACGCTCGCCTGGTCGTTAATAAATCTCATTGTTTATGGAAAGGTTAATCTTTTGTTGTTGTTATTGTTGTTGATGTTGTTGTTCATACAGCACTGTACAGAAAAAAAAAACCAAACTACTTTTTATAGGAATAAATCAGGTCTTTCAGTAAGACGTAATAAGAAATAATCTATGAGTTCTCAGGTTTTCTACAAAATAAACGTGCGATTAGTGTGTGTTTATCCTTATTTACAGATAATGATGTCATATAGGTCTCCTGTTAAACTGATTTGTGTTTGTCTTGACAGAGAGGGAAACGTTACAACATAAGGTCATAGACATCAAATTTATTATGCCAATTATATCATAAATATTTGTTATTAAAGTACAGGGTGTCCCAAATGTCTTGCTTTTTTCATGTTTCCAAAATGTAGAAAATTATACAGAAAGAGAGAGAAAGAGATTGAGAGAGAAAGAGAGAGAGAGCGAGCGAGAGAGAGAGAGAGAGAGAAAGAGAATTTAGACCCTTTAACATTCTGCTTAACATTTTGGTAGAGCAAATTTTGAGTTAATTAGAGCAAATTTTGAGTCAATTAATCTGATTCAGCCATCTCTACCATTCGGTTGAAATATGCTAATCTTAAAATAAAATTTAAAAAGAAGTTTAAATGTTAGCATTTCATGTCTCTACTTCTCATTTTTATTCTTTTTTTTAATATAATAATATAATTATAATGATAGTTTTACCATAAAGTGACATCTCAACCATTTGGAAGAGGCCTACACTGGGGTACATTAATGATGATATTTGTATTTGTATTTTTATTATTATTATTAGTAGTAGTAGTAGTAGTAGTAGTAGTAGTGCCCCAAGGAAATGATTCATTCATTTTTTTTTCTCTAAAAGAGGGTGTTAAAGGGTTACAAATCACTAGTTCTAAGAATTATGAAAAATGTCTTCTCTGTGAAGGATACATCCCTCTCTTTAAAAAAAACAATGACAGCTCTTTTAAAGAGACACACTTCAAATGCATGCCCAAAATGCAGCCTACAGTATCTAGGGCACCTCCTTCCAAGTGGAAAGTGAAAACAGAGGTTGGAGCATTCTTGACATATCACTGATTATTAGTGCATGGATCGATAGAACCTCATAAAAATAATAATAAATACTATATATTAGATTTACAGTTGAATGCGAATGTTAGTGCCCTCATGACAAAAAATTATTTTGACCATCATCCCATACCAAATGTGTCCAGAGTCTGAAGGTTAAGTTGTTAATAGTGAACGGCAATGACAGCAGCTCAAAAATCTCCTTTTTTAAAAGTACAGTACTACTAAATAATGACACTTTTTAACATTTTGCCTATAAGATTTTTTTTTATTGGGAGCAGGTTTTGGATCATTACATAAATTCACACTGTTTTGATGGTTACTGTAAAGTGACCAGCTATTAGTGTGCATCCCAATTCTATATAACCATCTGCCCTGATAACATTATCTATGCCTCTGTAATGTAACGCTATAACTCTATAACTTTATGATATACGATTATCATGATATTCAACTTGAAGTATCAGCACACTCCTGCTTTAAATACATAGTAATAATAAAAGGCGGGCCGGTTTGGGACGTAGCCACATGTGTTAATCTGGAAAGCTACATTGTGAATGCCTTGCACTTACTATTATAGAGTAGGGTGGGATTTGTGACGGTGATGTGTGAAGGTATTATTTCTACTGTTATAGTGCCGCTATTTCAGATTTCAGATATATAATTATCCCAGCCCTGTATTGTATCACTGTGCCATTTCAAACACTGGGCATTTTATTTCACAATCATGTTTTCATTTTGATTTCATTAAATGTACCTTGTTTGTTAATTAATTTATTTATTTATTTAAGAAAGAAAAACTAAAGAAAGAGCTCACTGTGATACTGTAACGTTCGGTTTGAAATGTTTTACAGAATGAGGTTGATACAGCTTTCAGAACGCTCAACTTTTAACGTAAAAACTCTTCCCATTTTTACAATTTCTTAATTAAGGGAATAGCAGATAACCAGGGATCTGTGAGCTACTGCATGTTTTTTTTTTAAACCTCATTTATTTTGTGAAACTCTTAAGCCATGATGATAAAGATATGCTTTTATTTGCCATTAGAAGAAATCTTGGTCTGTGTAAAAATCTTTTTCTTATTGGTTTTGCCTCTTTTTGGGACCGGTGTCGATTTGTTTGGATGAAGCGTTCACTGTAGACAGTTCGTGTCTCTGTACACATCAGCATGTTGAACTCATGTTGGATTGCTTTCTCACGGTACATGTGTGTCAGCGTTTCTGTACGTTAGAGCGGTGTTCCTTGTTATGTCTGTCCTAAGCATATGCAGAATAAAGAATAAATATGTATATAACTCACTGCACTGTGTGTGTATGTGTGTGTGTGTCCTCCTGCTTGTCTTTCTATTGAAAAACTTCTGATAACTTACAAATACTTCTGATAACTTACAAATAAATTTTTACATTAATATCTTTTATACATTCAATAAAGTGAAATGGTGTAAAATAAAAGGATAGTAATACGTAAAATAAAAATGAAATGATACTGGACATTCAAAAGTTGCATAATGAATAACAAAACTAAACCTGTATATTAAAAATAGTAAAACTGGATTATATATATATATAAACTAAACATGAAATAATACAATTTAGTTTAAATGTTTGATAGCATGTAACAAAACTGTAAGTTAATAAGCAAAATAATAATCAAATAATCTAAAATAAAATAATAATTATTATAATAGTAAAATTTATTAAATTAATTAAATAAATTCATTTTAAATTGTATATTACATAATAGCAGTACAACAATATATAAAATCGGTAATTATATAATAAAGGTCATCTAATATTACCCAACATTAATTTTAAATACAGCACTGCACTTTGGGGTTAAAATTGGTTTTGGGAAGCAATCTTGTGTCACCACTGCCACCTGGCGGGCATTCCTACTAACAACAGTGTTATTCACATCAATACTAAATCTTTAAGAATTGTTGACGATATAATGATGATAACAATAAAAAATGATTAGAAACATTAGAAGTTCTATTGATTTAAGATATTTAAAAATGCAAACGGGTGTGCATTTACTACTAACCCTACTCCACTAACATTTATCTTATATGTTTAAAAATAATAATCTTATAGGTTCTGGTGCCGCTGGAGCTAACAAGGTTTAAGGGCCTTGCTCAGGGGCCCAAGAGCGGAAATCTGGAAGGGCTGGGGCTATATATTTTTGTGCAGATTATTTTTGTGCAAGTAAGGAATTACCTTTAATTGTATGTGTAATACCTTATTCCGACCTGATGGTGGCAGCAAGTGCGTCTGAGAAGAAGCAGAAGCTGCGGACTAAGCAGAAGAAGATTGTCTTCCTTCGTTTATCTGTTTCACACATACACAGAAGAAGACGAAAAGCCTAAAAACTAAGACTTCTCGGTATTTTAATTTCTGTTGTAGCAACTTTTAAGCTACACATCTGTCAGTATGGATGTTGGAGCTGCACAGGATGCCCAGGCGGTTATATCGAGCACAACGAGCGCCAAAGTCAACATGTGTGAAGTAGAAAGTGTTGCTAAGTCGTGGATGATTGACTTCTGCTTCCTGTCGCTGTGTGGATTCTACAGAGAACAGAACGCCGAGAAGTTTAGTAAAAATTTGAAAGTGTTTGAAGGTAAATTGTGTTTGCTCGCAAGCTCCTTTTAATCCACTGCTTTACTAGTTATTTACTGCAGCTTCGCCCCGCCTTCTGTAGTGTTATGAGCCAAGTGCTTTACTTCTCTTTGTCAGGATTGGTGGGTTCTTTGTGAGTATGAGCTCGCAGCCAATCACATCGCAAGAGGCGGGGTTTACTGGCGCACGAGCGGGAAAATAAACAATTCGAAATCCATTTTCTTCAAATCAAGTCTGTTGTAATCTCCCTTACATACAACATTAAATATATTAATAATACATCTTCATTATTTTTTTATTTGATTATTTTACTTAATTACAGAGCATTGTGTTATCCAACAATATATTGCGAGTTCATTTAATTAAATTATCCATTTTCAATCAGTTTATGGGGATTAAAACACCAAAAAGTACAGAGTTTAGAATTTATATTCAGTGTAGAATTTATTGTTGCCAAAGGTGTTATTGCTCTTATCTTACCTCTCGTATGCTTCTCCATAGCCTTCGAGCTGTTCTGTGTCTGTGTAACAGCTTGTATTAACACATCAGGTTTAATTAACTAATACAATAAGTTATGTCACAAATGTGTTTTTTTTCCTATATATATATATATATATATATATATATACACACACTTGTGTGTGCACATGTGTGGAATGTTTTGTTTGATGAGCTAACAGTCAAACCCGACGTATCTCTTACATTTGAGATCGTTGAAATCGTTCTCCTTTTAAGCTCCCTTATCACTATGCTGTCACTGTTACTCCGTATGTCAGCGAGGCACAATCGCTAACATCTCACAGGGAGAAGGAAAATCCAGCACACTCCAGATGTGATCTCACCTGAATCATTAAATCTGTCCAAATACTCCAATACTAATCTAATTTTTAGGCTAGGCTTATCTTTTATGATTGCAATATGTATTTAATGGTCTTTTCTTTTCATGTTCTTCTGTAAGCACACATTATCACACACCTGATAATATACGTTTACACCAGACGGCTTGGTTCCTGCTGTTTATGTACACATAAAACCTTCTTTTTGGTTGTATTTCTCCAGCCATGATTGATGACGAGGACCAGCTTCAGGACAGTCAGCAAACGAAGAGAACCATCTGCTGCTTGCTTTCCAGAATCATGGACGGCAAGAACTTGGGTAACGTTTATTGTTTATCTTTGTTTAACGCATTATCACTGGCCTCCCTTTACTGTGGTTATAATGTAAATGATTAATTTAATGATGATCAATTTAAATTTTAATGATTCATTAGCTTAATGATTCTCATCACTGTGCTGTGCTCAGAGTCTTCCGCAAATGTCAATCTGTTTTATACTTCATCACAAGTCCCGGTTTGACTTGAATGCATTCTGGACCAGAAATTCAGTTCTCAGCAATTTAATACACTTTCTGCTAAGGAAACAACAATCCTTTGTTTTATTATGCTCTATATATCCTCCAGATCATTTGTACGAGTAAACAAAAACAACATAGGAAAATCTATAAGTGCAATTTAAATTAAAGGATTTTAGGAGTGCTGTCAGCCAATAACAATCACCGATCTCTGATCACGTGTGTGTGTTGGTATTTGCGTTTCCGCCATTTATTTGTGTATTGTGCAGTATTGTTTATTTATTTACTATTGATGGCTGTAAATGCAGTGCAAAAATATCATTAAGATCAGAGAAAGTAACATACATTTATTATTTATTAGTTATTTATTGAAAGGCAATGTATGCGACATATTCTGTTTTTTTTTATTTATTATAAAGATTATATTAGATTATAGAGAAGCTGAATAGAGTAAAATAGACAATTTTTTTTGCGTCAAGGATCAAGGAGCTCTTACAAATGCAGAAATTCTCATCTAAAATGCTACTCACTCCTTATAAAATGCAGCACACGAAACAAAGCTGCATCAATGAATAACAAATCGATTCACCAATTCTCTGCACCGATTTCTTTTTATATAAACACACATGCATCAGTCACTTTGTATTTGGCGAGCCAATTATGCCTACTCAGTAGTTAGAAGCAAGGGCAGGCATTTCTTTAGAAATATCAGAATTTCTCAATGTTTAAGAGACAGTCTATTCCTCTTATCAGCCAGAAAGGATTGAATTTTTATAAGCAGCCTACTGTAGTTATAACTAATAGTAGTGATTCTGATCACCAGGGCCACCTAATACGATATTATCACAATACAATAGGTGCTGATTTGATCTTTATTGCGATTGTTAGTATCACAAGATTCAATACTAATTTACTTTTTTAGATTTTGTTACAGTTCACTTAGAGTGTGCCATCACTTAAAATATATAACAACCATATAGAGGAAATGCAACATTTTGCCACCTCAAATGCAAACTTTTTTTTTTCAGACAGTGTGGAAACATGAATTTCCACACAAACAATTATAACATGTAACCAAACCTATCCAAACATCTTTAATTAATAACTTGTTAATATTTTTGAGTTAAGTTGATTTTTGTCTGCATTCCTGGGCCTGTATTCACAAAACCTCTTAAGCCTAAAAGTTAGTCCTAGTGATGAAATTCTAAGAACATTCTTAGAATTATGACATTTTCTTAGAATTTGTCCTTAAATTTAGGACTAAGTAAAGATTTTTATCTAATAAAGATAAAAAGAACAATAAAAAAATTAAAAGAATATTCCTCTGTCCAATTTGGTTTTCTTGTTGTTTTACTTCCTTCCGTCTCTCTTAGATTGTTGGCTACATACCATCTAATAGTGCAACTTCAATAGACTGTTCTGCAATCATGAACATTGTAAAATTGGCAAAAGCCATTTTGCTCCCATCAATCTGAAACAGATTACAAGTAATAAAATCAGTACAACAGGGTCAACCACACCTCCTCACTAAGATTTTTAGTACTTTAGTAAGTATTTTTAGCACTTTAGTACTTTCCTTACTAAGAGTTGCTTTGAGAAGTTTCCTAAATCGCTTTTAGTCTAGGACTCCCAGCCTGGACTTGTTAAGCTAAGATTGGAGCTCTCTGAGAGAATTCTAAGAAGCTTTGTGAATGCACGCCCTGATCTTTAGGGGTATTTATTTATTTCAAAACATGATTGATTAAGTACTTAATTGTTCAGGAACTATCCTCTGTGTGTGTGTTTTATCAGATGCGCATTACGACACAAATAACAAAGTGACTCCTCTGATGTCGGCTCTCTCAGTTTGGGATTGTCTCAAAGATACCATCAACGACTCGGCGCTACATGACAGCATTAAGAACCTGATATTTATTCAGGTCAGGGTTCAGCACTACGCAGTGTTACACCATGTTCTTCTCCATTTTCTTCTAAATCCGCTCAATGACGTACAAGTTTCGAATAATGTTTGTGTGTTTTGTCTGTGTTGTTTAACTCCAGTGTGTTGGTGTGTGTTTGGAGAACGGTAACACTCAGCTCGCAGCACACACACTGCAGTGGCTCGAGAAAGAATCTAATTTATCAGAGGTAACTTCCTCTTAATTTACATAAAAAAAAATTCTTTCTGTTACTGTCTTTCTTTATGTTTTCTATTGCAACACAGTGGAACCTCAGTTTACGAACATAATCCGCTCCGAAATTATGTTTGTGTCCATTCCCGAACTACATTTATCTTTTTATTCATTTTGTTTATATTACACAATATAAAACTACTAAAGTATGATAAAACCTTAATTATAGAAAATTAATACAGCAAAAAAACTGCACAGGAGATAGCGAACACAATCGTCCTAAAGTAAGACACCACGTTATCATTCATAAGGTGTAGCGCTTCGCTTGACACACTTTTTGTTCGATTGATGCTTCTCGGGAAAAGGCTTCTCGGGCGTCACTCCATTTTGCACCAATTTCTATCATCCCGCGAACACAACTGGTGCTGGGCGACGCACTCATGTCTCCGTTTATCTGATGGCGGCAGCTTGATATGGCGGTTTCAAAGTTGTGTTCTGAGAAGGAGTTCATGAACAGGGACAAATTTTAGATGAATTTTCTGAACTGATTTGTTCGTATTGGTGGCCGTGAACCGAGGTTCCTCTGTATCTTTTTTTTTTCTTTCTATTTTTGTTCTTTAAAAATTCCTTTTCTTGTTCTTGATTTTGTCTTTTCTTTTTTCTCACTCTTCCCTAAGAGTTTAATTTAATCTTTTATAAATTCATTCTTTATTCATCCTTTTTTTGTTGTTTTACTATTTTTATCCTCCATTTTCTTCTTTCTACTGTCTTTTTTGTTTAACATTTATCTGTTCTTCTTTCCTAAGATTTCTGTTACTTGCATTCTGCTTTTTACTTTTTTTTCCCTTTCTTTCTTATTTTCTGTGTGTCATATATATTCTTTCCTGATTATTTTTTTCTTATTATTTTTATTGTTATTGATGATATTATTCCCACCACCGACAGAGACTGCATAGAAAACTGTCCATCATCGTGTCTAAGAAAGATGTGTACGATCAGCTCCTAACGAGGTTTTCCTTTGATCACCTCCTCAAGAGCATCAATATGTTCTTGGACACTTTCCTTGAGAAACATCCTTCTGACTTTTTATTTAAGGTATTAAACCTGGTCTATAGATTCTCATTTCTTCACTCTCACCTCCAGGAGGTCTATAAGCTAATGGTCATTATTATGTGATGAGAGTGATGAGATGTCTTTTATGCCTTTGTTTTATAGGCTGCCTCCAAAGTGGTTCAGGTTCATCAGGAGAGACCAGAGCAGACCTCAGAGGATGAGGTGGATCAGAACAATGAGGAACCAGAACCAGACAGTGTTAAAAAGTAAGAAAAGTAGTAACCTGAAACATTCTTTGGGGCAAGAATGTCATAAAGCAAAAATATACCCATGAGCAGCATGTACAGTATGACTATTTGTAATTGTGTTTTTTTTTTTTTTTTTTTTTTGCTTTATGTTAAGGCCAGAGACAACTACGGTTTCAGCAGCGCTTAATCAAAAGTGAGTGGTCAGTTATAGTTAAATTCTGTTAGAAATTGTCATTAAAGACATTGTTATGCAGCTTTGAAAGCAGGACTTTTTGTAAATTTCTCAGTACCACTGTTGTTATTCTCTTGTGTTTCTCACAGACCCAAAAAGAAGCTTTTCTCCAACAAAACTGTTCATCCCTGGAAACCAGAAAGCTCAAAGAAACTGCAACCTCTTCCTCACCAACCAGCTAAAATAAGTATGACCTGTTTGGAAAAATCAGCAGTGTGTAGTTGTGTTTTAATCTCCTTTATCAGTGATTTTCCAAATTGTGGCCTGTAAAGGTACTGCAAGTGGACAGTGAAAGGTTGCTTACGCATTTTAATTTTGTAATTAATACAATGATACGATGATGAAAAAATTAGTTAACATTTGAAAAACATGAGACTGAATTAACAAAGCCATAGGATTAAAATTACTATCTTGTTCTTCATTTATCGTAGGCTCTGGTGAATCAGAGCTGTGATTAAAAGAAATTTGGAATGATTGACAGTTGCATGTGTTTTGAGCTCTCCCATATGGTAGAGCAGAGGATTAAAGCTCAGGGTTACTACGTACTGATCAGAAGGTTATGGTTCAAGCTATAGCTTGAACAAGAGCAAGGCCCTTAACCCCGTTCGCTCCAGGGCCGCAGTATCAGGACTGACCCTGCACTCTGATCCTCATAGAAAGAATTTCACTGCGCAGTGACGAATATATGTGACAAATAAAGGCCTAACTGAAGTGACACACTAAAGGCCCCACCACCTTTTTATGGCCCATTAGTAATCAATCATCAATTATCCAGTTGGAAAGATGTAGTAGACTTGTTTCATTGTCCAAATCAATGTCTGTGAAGATTCATTCAGGTGAAATTATCTGGGAGTTGAGTAATGCCAACTTTCTTGTTGGCTAGAAAGGTTTCACTACTCATCCAAGTAGCTTTTTCATTCTAAGAGAAGTTGGTAAGTTCCACAAATGTCCATTCTCCATGGTCATAGAATCATCCCCTATTTAAAAATGATCATTACGTGAACAATGGAGAAGGTGAGAGTAGGAGGGAGAGTTGTGAATGAGTAGAGGAAGAGAGTTGTTAAGTAGAAGCAGCAATGTAGTGAGATTAGGGAGAGTCATTAACGTGCAATGACTAGAGAGAGTAAGGGGAGTCCTTAACTGTGGCTCTTCTGTTGGACCTGTGAAGAGGTCTTGATCTTTCTGGCCAGCGATGAAAGGGCCATATGAAAACTTCAAGCCAACATGTGGCAAAGACCTCCACCTCTATTGAGATACAAGTTTACATTTTTTTTTTTGTCTTTTACCCCTCTTTTGAACTAACCTTTATCCAAAATGTGTGCATTCTCACCCGTAACTGCTGATTCTGGTCCTGAGATGTTGCTCCTTCTGCATTGGTACATTCTCCTACAGGCTTCTGTCCGTCTGTTGTTCATACTGCAATATTCACAATGAAAGAAAGTTAAGGCAGAAGAGGAAGATATTATGACTACTGTCTGTGCCAGTAATTTATTTAACAGTGCAACAGCACCTGAAAAAAGTGCATAAGCATGTCATACAGGGAAAGTGGTATTTTAGACGATCATTCATCATGCTGGAAATGGTGCGCAGCGTTAAAAGATGTTGGAGCAAAAAGAATCGATGTAGAAGCCAGCTTGCATCCTTTAAAGAAATCGTAACCGTCCCTTAAAAATCTTTTACCTTATAAGAACTTTATCAAATAGAATTTCTCTCTCTGGTGAAATACCTATTTAAAAATGTAAAAGACAAAGTGTTGTATGTGCACATTCTTATATACTGAAATTAGTTTTTTATATTCTACTCTGTGCAGAAGTATCCAGAGCAAGCTGCCAAGTGCCACAACCAAAGCAAAACGCTGTCTCCAAATACCGAACCAAGAAGGTAAGAGTCTCTAAACTCTGCTAAGATGACTGATCTCTTTTCTAATGCAGAAACAAATGAGTCTGACGATTATGTAGAAGGTACAGAGGCATCATATCATGCACGTGGTAAAAATACTATTTTTGCATCCCCTGTAGAAGTGGCTCTTCGAGGAGGACAAGCATCTGAAGGCAGGTGTGAGGAAATATGGAGAGGGGAAGTGGTCTAAAATCCTGCAGGAGTTTGATTTCAAAGACCGAACCAGCGTCATGCTAAAGGACAGGTGGAGGACATTAAAGAAACATGGGAAGGTTTAAACTTGGAGCGCTAATTTATTTCTTTTTTTTCCGTTTAATCCTGACACGGTAATGATACTGTGCCATATACAGATTATTAATTTCAAAGTTTACCATTAGATTAAATAAAACCCCAAAACAAAACAAAAGTGAATTTCATTTTAGGAACGAACAAAAACGTCTGCTTGAATTTCTATAAAAATCTACATACAAAATGTACATACATTTTTATTACTGTTTATTATAAGTGACTGTAAATATTTTAGTAATCTAACACCTGACTTATTTTTTTAAACCACTGTACATACAAACATGCATATTTCAATGTTGATGCTTCTGTTGTGCTTGAAAAATGGTACACAAAAAAATCTCCAAATAAACAGGAGTTGGTGTACATGTGTCTCGAACCTCATTGAATTTACATGCTGTACAAATAAACACATTTTTGCTGCAATCAGTGTGAACACCATACTTGGAACACTATAGCAACTACCTAGCAACTCCATAACACTACCCTAACATTTACATTTACGGCATTTGGACAACACATTTTATTTTACATCTGCGCAGCCGAGGGTTAAGGGCCTTGCTTAAGGGGCCAACAGTTGCAGCTTGGTAATGTTGCTTGCCGGGACACCAGGGATGCCATAACTGTTGCCAAACAACACTCTAGCAACGACATAAAATTACTTACCAAGACCCTTTCAGTAGTTCTGAAAAATAAGGACTGAAATATCTGAAATCTGCACATACTGTACCTCAACCAGAATTGAAATTTATTGAAAAGAGAACGTACATGTCATAGAAACAACCTACCAGCATGTCTCGAAGAAATATCTGGGATACAATAGAAACTGCATGGCAACACCCTAGCAACCACCTGTAATCATTGCAATTACAAGGCATAACCCTAGGAACAGGGATACGAAAGCAAAAATACCTTGCAAGAATCTATAAACCACATGGAACACCACAGTAACTGGCTAACAAAACCCTAGCAGCCAGCAGAGACATCATAGCTACAGCCTAGCAACCACCATGGATACCATATCAATTCCTAAGCCACACTGTAGCAACCACCAGGGGTACAATAGGAAAACCCTAAGAACCATCTGGAATGCCATAGCAACACCCTAATAACCACCAGGGTTACCATAGCAACTGCTAAGCAACATCCTAACAACCAATGGATATACACACCATAGGAAGATCCTAGCAACCACCAGAAATGCCCATCAACCACTCAATATCCCCCCCCCCCAAAAAAAAAGCCCATAGCAACGCCCTACTGTAGCAACCGCTAGGCATACTGGAGAAAAACCCTTGTAACCACCTGGAATAACAAGGCATTAGCAGACACCTGGAACACCACATCAGCAGATTAGCTACATAGCAACCTTTGTACTATTTTTAAAAATGTCTTCTTTCCAAGCACTACACATTATTTTCACAAAATGAAAATTACATTTATATGGTGCGTCTAAACCAAGACGGTTCTCATCAAGTACTGTAGCTACTGTATACAAAAGCCAGATGTAGATTGAGATCACTAATGAGCAAGCCAGAGGTAACAGTGGACAGGAGAACTCCAAGACTACATGAGAAATAAAAAATGGAGAGAAACCAGACTTAAAAGCAACCCATCCTCGTCTGAGTGGCTCTGGATTTTTGGTCTACAATTTTATACTATGAAATCAAATAATACCAAATATATCCATTATATGAGCATCATAGGTTATGAATATAGCAAGGGTTTTTAAGTGCAGTACCAGTCAACAGTTTGGACACAAGTTTGGATTTAATTCCCACATTGTAGAAGAATACTGGATTTCTTCAAAACTATGAAATAACACATATAGCATTACTTAATTAAGCAGCAACAACAACAGTCAGTTATTTTAAGACATGAAGGCGAGCTGTTCTGGAATAGTTTTTGCAATAACAGTGCATTTGTCAAGTGCATTTGCAAAACCCATCAAACAAAACAAAAAAACATGATGAAACTGGCTCTCATGAAGACCAATCCAGGAAAGCGAGACCAAAATGTACTTCTCCTGCAGAGCTTCAAAAATTACCAACTCAAATGAGAGCTGTTATAGGGCTTAAGTAGCAGACACATCTCAAGATCAACTGTTCAAAGGAGATTATTGCATATTTTGGATGCCGTCAGCACTGTTTTACTATATAGAAAGAATTAAAAGTCAGGAAATACCATGGAATTACAAGGCGTGTCCAAACTTTTGACTAGTAATGTAGGTGGTTACCGCATACAAATGAGGTTATCCACTGAAGTAACATTAAAGGTGTTGGTTTATTGTAATGAATGGTGTAAAGAAGCACTTAGATAAAGAGCTACTCTATGTAATTAAACTGTGTTACGTTAATTAGTGCTACCTCTGGCTGCGTAATGAAGTAGACAGAGTGCTGGATTTATTTACACGTGAATACACATGAGGGAATAGAAATGCTGTTATGAAACTATACAAACCTACACACTATAATCCTCTAAATCAACCTCAGATGCCTTCAGGAAATTTGATTCCCTAGCAGTCTTTTGGTTAGAATAAATTGATTGTGGAATTATGACATTAAATTGCTCCTAGGTGAGATTGCGAGAGTGTGCTAATGTGTGTGCGCATGGTGTCATGTCAGACTCTTAGAGTGTATTTCTGTCTTTGTGCCTAGTTTTCGTCCACTTCCCTGAACAGGATAAAGCACCAGGTAAGTAATAGTCAGTCATGACTGTAGGATCTCACATCTCAGACTGACATTATGAATGATTATATACACTTTTTTTTTCTTGCGTTTCTGCTCTTTGCTCTCTTTCCGCCATGTTGTATCTGTCATAAGTCTGGAATGCTCCTTTAATCCAGCATCTCTAAACTGTTTCAGATGAAAACTCTACATCAGCCGCACAACTGCAATGTATATATTAAACCCTGAATCTTTCATACTGAATATATCTGAGTGATAACCATCGTTATTGATTCCACACATGAATTCCCACATACAGCTCCTGAACCAGTTCATTTGTCTTCTTTTTTTTCACAACTTCCTCAGGGGCTCACTTTCTTCTTCAGGACTTCCGTCATTATAGGTTGTATTCCTTGCGAATACTCTTATGGACTTCCTTCCTTTCCTAATTTCAGTTTTCCTTCCTTCAGGTTTTGGTTCCAGACCTATGCATGTCCTGCATGTTCATTAATTACGGTATAATCATCTCTCTTTACATACTACTTTACATACAGACCTCTAGACTCACAGCCTTTTATTTATTACTTACAGCCTTCTTAACCTACAGACTTCTTAACTTATTTATTGACCTGAAGATATTTTAGTTGCAGATGTTTCATCTACAGACCTACAGACTTCTCATATACTTCTTTACTTTTGTACTTATGTAAGTTATGTCCTTACTTACAGACCTACAGATGTTTTTACTTACATACTTTTTTAAAAGTGCAGATTACTTATTTACTTATATAATTCTTTACTTAGATTTTTTAAACTTAATTATGATATTTTAGTTACAGATAATTTACCTACAGACTTTTACAGACTTCTGTCCTTACAGACTTCTTATATACAGTGGAACCTTGTGTTCCGCAAACCGAGCAAAGATTTTTAATATTTTTTAATCGGAAACCGAGCAAGTATTAGTTTACGAGCGCCGAGTATCATGTATCACGCATGCGACTCTTATTTTGACACCGAGCGTCACTCTCTCACCTTTTCACCCCCACTCACGCCAGGTCAGAGAGATTTCTTTTTTCCCTGTTAAAACGGTGTTTCCGTTGTGTGTGTTTGTTTGTTGTGAAACTTAAAAAGTGATTCCCTTAGTATGCGCTCATGCCAGTCTCAGAGAGATTCATTTTTTTCCGCTAAAACGGTGTTTCCGCTGTGTTTATGTGTGTGTCCGTTTGTTGTGAAACTTAAAAAGTGATTCTGTTAGTATGCTCTCATGCTAGTCTCAGAGAGATGTCCGCTGTGTGTGTGTGTGTGTGTGTGTGTGTGTGTGTGTGTGTGTGTGTGTGTTGTGAAACTTAAAAAGCGAGGTGGGGAGAGGGAGGAGGAGTGTTACTGTGTAAAACGAGGGAGGGAAGGAGCTAATTCCACACACACACACACACGGCGCCTGCGCGCACCAACGGAAACACTTATCTGTCTGGATTTATTTGTACTTTTTTTAAAGGTAAAGTGTAGATTAATTTGTTTTATTTTCATTTTATAGATTGTATTAATTATTTTTATGTATTTATTTTTTGGGGCTGTGGAATGAATAATTTGAGTTATCATTATTTCTTATGGGAAATGATGATTTGGTTTACAAGTGTTTTGGAACATGAGCACACTTCCAGAATGAATTATGCTCGTAATCCAAGGTTCCACTGTACTTCTTTAATTACAGAGATTTTTACTAACAGATTTCTTAAATTATTTATTTATTTATTTACTTACAAACATACAGATGTTTTTACTTAGACTTTTCTTTAAGTACAGACTACTTATTTACCAAACTTACAGACTTCTTTTCTTATTTATTTACTTGTTTACTTTTAGTTAGAGATGTTTTTACCTTCAAATTTACATAATTCTTTACTTACAAACTTACAGACCTCTTTACTTATAAACGTCTTTACCTACAGGACTTTGTACTTACAGATTCCACAACTTATTTATTTATATACCTCTTTAGATACAGACATATTACCTCGACATTTGACCTACATACTGTACTTACAGATGTTTTCACTTTTTTTAAGTACAGACTACTTTACTTCTTTACTAAGAGACTTCTTAACTTATTTATTTACTTCTTTATTGACTTTTGAACTGGTATATTAATAACATAACACTTATAAACATTATTGTGATTGCGCATCACTTATGTACTTTTTTCACATGGAGCAAAATTAGATATAAATAATTAACTAGCAGCATAATTGTACTTTTTATGCTTTTTGTTCGACAGTCCTACAGCTCAAAATAATAGTGAGAATAATATGTGAATTTAAGAATGATATTTTTTAAACCATCATGTACATGTATTCATATAATTATATGCAATAAAATATAAATTATAATTAGAAATTATATGTAATAATTTTTTTTCAGATTCAGCACCATTGTCTGTATTGCTTTTTTCACTGTCTCTCCAAAAGCCTCCTAACCTTTTCCTTTGCCTCTGTCTTTCTAAACCACTCTAACCCTCTTCTCATTTTTTTTGCTCTCTTTTCTCTCTTTCCCACCATGTCTTGTCTTCTGTCGCTCCCTCAATGGTGGTCCCTGGTGACCACCTCCCCCAACCTCGCCAGTAACAGGTGTGAGTGTATGAGCTCAGTGGGTTCTCATGCTCAGTGCACTTGCACAGCTGTGGGACAAAGTTAATGCGAAATAATTGCATCGAAATGGACACACTTACAAAGAATAAACCGAACCCACTGAGAATGAACAATCACCCTTCACACTCACACACACACACACACACACACACACACACACACACACACACACACAAACTAAACATATCACAGAGAGTTACTAAAAGCACTAAGGTTAGTTCAATAACACAAAGCATACTTTCATAAACTTTCCAAATATACAATCTATAGCCAATGTTGAGAATCAGATCAACTACTGTGTGTGAGAATGGAAATCACTTAGCGTGGTCATTACCGTATAGGATGCTTAAAGATTAGAGCTTTGTTATTATGCCAAAAAAAAAAAAAAATGGGGGGGGGCAAAGTCATTTGCAAAATGATTCATCACGCTCTCAGAACGTCTCTTTCACAATTTGAGTCTTTTGAGAATATGCCTGTGCCATCAGCGAAGAAATACTAAATTGATTTGAAAACCTGGTCCTTCAGTACATTCAGGTAGTCAGTTGACTTAATTTGTTTTTCATTGCCGCATAAAAGTGCTGAGTCTAGATCTGACCAACTGAAGCAACCCCAAATCACACAGAGGCTTTTACAGTTGGCATCGCTTCATGTCCTTCCCTTCTTACCCTGATGCTCCCATCGCTTTGGAATACAGTCAATCTGATCTCATCAGACCACATGACCTTTGTTTCCATTCCTCCAAAGCAAATTATTTTTGCTCCCTAGAAAATTGAAGACTTTTTTCTGATTAGTTTCACTAACAAGTGGTTTTCTTATGACCTCACAGCTGTTTAGTCACAATCCTCTGAGTTCTCATCACATTATCTTCATTTAGAAATGCTCTTATTTCACTATTAAGCATAGCTGTGGTTTTTACTGGTTCCTTTTTTTTTAACCATGCAACTAACCACCAAGTGTTTGTCACCCACTGCAAATTTGACGGTTTAGGAATAACCTTCCAGGTTTTGATAAAGCGTTGAAGGGTTCGTAGAAATTACCCAGTTCCAGTCATTTCAAATCTCCTTGGTTGTTTTCTTTGCTTGATGCAGACCAATAATTTAATCCTTCTGAAATGGCACCACGGTGGTGTAGTGGTTAGCACTGCCGCCTTGCACCGCCTGGGTCCGGGTTCGATCCCCGGCCAGGCTTGATTCCTGTCTCTGTGTGCATGGAGTTTGCATGTTCTCCCCATGCTTGGTGGGTTTCCTCCGGGTATCCCAGTTTCCTCCCACAGTCCAAAGACATGTAGGTCAGGCTACTTGGCATTTCCAAATTGGCCGTAGTGTGTGAATGAGTGAATGTGTGTGTGTCTGTGCCCTGCGACGAATTGGCACCCTGCCATGTGGCCTAAGTCTCCTGGGATAGGCTCCAGGCCCCCGTGACCCTGAATACAGGATTAAGTGGTATAGATGGTGAGTGAGTGAAATGGCACCTTTTTCGCCAGACAGTGTATTTGACTTACTGGAATTTCTTTTCCATCTCTCACATTCCCATTAAACACACAAGGTAGGTGGATTCTGAAATACACAAATATGTAACACTGCTTAAACATTATATATATGATTTTAATATTGTGGCTGATTAGTGAATGCACACATACTGTATGCACACCTAAAACAATCAGACATAACATTAAAAGCACTGACTGGTGATGTGAATAACTTTAATTATCTCAGTGACACCTGTCAAGGGGTGGGATATATTAGGCAGCAAGTGAACAATCAGTTCCTAAAGTTGATCTTTTAGAAGCAGAAACATGGGCAAGTGTAAGGATCTGAGTGACTTTGACATCACCCAAGGTATGATGGCTAGAATGGTCAGTAACTCTCCAAGGTCATTTGAGCCCTTCCAAATAGTCAGTTGTTAGAACCTATCAAAAGTGGTCCAAGGAAGGATAACCAGTGAACCAGCAACAGGGTGCCATGTCTACCGCCAAAAGCACCTATAATGAGCTGGTGAGAATCAGAAGTAGACCATGGAACAATGGTAGAAGGTGGCCTGGGAAAGGCGATACCAGGATGCACTGTAGTTCCGAAGGCAAGTCAGTGAAGAAAGTGTGATGGCCTGGGCAATGTTCTGCTGGGAAACTTTGGATCCTGGCATTCATGTAGAAATTACTTCGGCACGTACTGTACCATGTTACCTAAACTTATTGTAAACTAAGTACACCTTTTCATTTCAGTGGGCTCTTTCAGCAGGATAATGCGCTCTACACCACTGCAAAAAATTATCAGCAATAGTATGATGAACATAAAGTGTTCAAGGTGTTGACTTGGCCTCCAAATTTCCAGTGTACGTATATACTTAAAGGGCCTCCCTTGAAGCTCTCAAAACTTAGAGAACTAATCAAGAATTAATCCTTCGGAGCATGGATTTTGGTCTATGGTTGCATCACACAAACACAATAAAAGACAATAAAAGAAAAATAATAAAATCTCCTCTGCAAAATTGTCCATCAATCTCACATCACAGGACCATTTTTTGGACCATGGACAACAGTGACATTGGTATAAGAGCAAATGTTCCCATGGCTGAGTTGTTCTCAGGACCTCACACTGCTCACGGAAACATGATATCTACAAGTGTGACAATCAGATTTAATATGACAATGGGAAATCTGTAACCAGCAATTAACACAGCTGACACACACACACACACACACACACACACACACACACACACACACACACACACACACACACACACACACACACACTACATTTGGCTAGAAGAAGTTTTCCAGTAGTCCATTACAAAAACACTTGAGCAGACAAACAGCACAAGAATAAATGACAGAACTAAGATAGGAAATGTAGATTTCACATGATCTGTAATGTTTAATCTCTACTAGGTAGTCTAGGATACTAACCCAATTACCAATGTATTATTGTACACACCATAGTACTACCACAGTATCTGCTGAAGTGCCATAGTACCTATCCAGGTAGTCTATAAAGTCCTATGGCACCTACAGTACTATGGTAATCTCTGAAGTATCACATTAAGCCTAATACTATGATATACTGTATTATGGCCTGTACTCTAGTTTAGCATAGTAAACTGCTGTATGTTACATACCACAATAAACCTTTTTTTTCTGTGTTCGTTCATTAGTTTTATTAAATTATGTATATTATATTAAAAGAGAAAACAGTTCAGGAAGAAAAAGTATAAAGTATACGGTAAGTGATTGTGATCACCATCAAGGTTTTTTCTTGTGCAGATGATTTTGGGAAGAATCACATTAGTTTGCAAAAATGGTAGAGTAGTTTATAGTAAATTTGAATAAATATAACTGCTGATGAAAATATATATATATATTCCCTTTCTGTATTTTGAATCAGTTTTTCCATTGGGTTACTCATATCAGTGCTATAGTTAGGATTTTTTTTGTTAGTGTTTTTAGCCAAGCAAAGAGGAAGTGCCGTGACTAAACAGTAGATGTTGACTTCTGGTGAAATTTCTTGTGAAGGAAGGCATAAACCCATTGATGTACAGTATATAGAAGACTTTAAGCACAGTACAGTATTGAGACTCTTTGAATGGTGCAAACATTTTAAAGAAGGCTTTATGTCTGTGAATGCCAATCCCGAACAAGGTGGCCTGGGGGACACTGCAGCTGATTAAATGAATGTTCAGGGAGTAGAACACCTGATCCTTGAAAACCGGCAGAATAATTTGTCGCCAACTTGCAGAAGATATGAGCCTGACTCTGGGAACTGTGCACACAATCATTCACCAACATCATTTGCACATTACAGAAACTCAATAGGGAGTCATTGCCTTTGAACTCCTTTGCCATTAAAGGAGTTATTGGGAGGCCAGTGATTCAGACGTGAAGCCAGAAGTCGGATCATGGCTCTGGCTTACTGAGAAAACTTTGTACCTTAATGATATCCAAGCACTAGTGAAACACCAGGATGAGTACAGGTATACAGATTATACAGAGTAATAAATCCTTTTTTTTACTGTCATAACTGTTAGAGTATGTTATTCTGTATTATCAAAAGCCCCAGTCTGACTTGAACATCCCTTGTTAATAAAAAAACAATATTTCCGTTCTTTCTGTTGCTACAATGTGGCTTTTTAACTTATATTATGCATCCAGGCACTTTGTTATAACAAAGTTGTTCCTGATCAACAGGTTCTTCATAACATAGTAATATTTAAAGGCGGAAAATAAAAATGCCATCATTCATTTCTATATCCTTCTCACTGTCTACTTTTTTCAAGATTATTGAACGTTCAGCTGCATAACACACATGATGTTATATAATTTCTGTTATCCGTTATCACCCAAATGAGGATGGGTTCCCTGTTGAGTCTGGTTCCTCTCAGGGTTTCTTCCTATTCCCATCTCAGGGAGTTTTTCCTTGCCACTGTCGCCATCACCCTTGGCTTGCTCATCAGAGACTCTCATTATTATCTATACGTACACATACACACTTCCATAAACTGTCTTTTTTATAAGCGATATCGAAATAAAATTGAACTGAATTGAATTAAATTGAATTGAATTTTGTCCATATTGGCTGAATGGTGGCACACTTTACAGTCATGTTTGATGGTTGTTCTCCACTTTGTTCCCAGTATTTCTGATCCCTCCATGTAGAGTACGGAGCAAACGGCGACAGCTGTGTCCAATGCACACCGGCCGTGTGTGGAAATGTTCAAAACTCAGGAGAAACTCGATATCTCTGTGAACTGACCGGCGGATTACTGACTTTTCATACAACTTTCAGACAGTTCCATTACCTAATAGATGATTTTAAGAAAGCATCTGATTGTAAGAATGTTCTTTTTATTTAATCATTTACGAAAAGTCATGCATAATTTTTTTTTTTTACTTATCCCAAAAGGAGTTAATAAGATTCAAAGAACTTTGTTAATCCCACAAGGGATTTTTTTTTCCAAGATATTTTTTTAATTAATTAATTATTTTTTTTTTATTTTTATTATTATTACTTAAGGTGTACTTTAGTTTTGTACTGGTTTAACAAGGCTGATGTGGCAGACACACCTGATGTGGACAGTTTACCACTGTTCATTGAAACTTGCTTCAGGTGGCAAAAACAAGCTAGGATTGTAAGTGAACACTAATAAAGATATGAATATGAGAGACGTCATTTGTTCTAGATGATTTTTTTAGAAAGGTTGCCCAGTTCACATGGCATCAGGTTGGAACTAAAAGTATGTTTCAGATCTTTCATTTCATACTGATGTGAATGCGCAGATACTGTATGATTTACCCATCTTTAGTAACTGACTGGTCAGGGTTATGATAGATTTTTGTGGTATGAATTTGTGTATTTATAGTATACATCACAATTCAGTGTTTAAATCTCAGTTAGGGTAAGGGATGTTTGGAGCAATAGATGCAGATTAGTGGAATTATATTACACCGCTGATGTGTCTCATAAAATGTCTAAAAAAAATGAAAAGGTATTATTAAAAAGTATAGTTATAAGAAAAATAAATTTAAAAAGGAGGAAAAATTTTGAAAGACATCAGACTTCTTCCTGAGTCTGATGGTTCCTGAGTCTGATGGTCTCACTGTGAAGTGAGACAAAACCTGTTAAATAACACACAAAAAAATCCATTGTGGTACTGAAGTCAGTTTGAAATGATTAAGCAACCAATTAAATTAAAACACTATAGAGTCTATATGCTTTCCTGATAAAACTAAGAAAAGAAAAATGATAAGCCAATTGACCTTTGTGCTAATGCAGATTTTGTATTGCAGACTTCGTCTCGTTTTCTGGCGGACCTTCTGTTCTTTAAAAGTTTGAATTCTTTAAGCTGAAGAGAATGTGAGAATAGTGTTTGATAAGTGATTAAAGAAATACCATCTAATGACACATTCTTCCCTCATGAGAAGTCATGAAATTGAAGACATGACACACACAACAGTCAACACTAAAGCGAAAGCTGAAACATACATAACTCCTCCTCCTTTCCCGGCTTGATGATAACTGCTGAAAAAAGGGGTGTGTGAAAAAGCAAAAAAAAAAAAAATCCAGTGTGCGAGGAGTGCGCGTCTCACAATTTAAATGACTGGAAACAGAGAAGAGAGGACGTCTTATCTGAAGAGAACCCTCAACCAAAAGAAAGTATGCATAGGCTTTGTTTGTTTGTTTGTTCATTTGTTTTTTGCATTTATATTAGCATATTAGCATGTTTACATTAAAATATACAATTACGTGATTTTTATTTTGTCTGTTTGTAGATTGTATCTGCTGTCCTGTCTAAATCTATCTACATAAAGAGAATTTTACCAAATCATATACTAGGAAAGCTATCAACTTATATATCGTATTATAGACACAATAATGTCCACCGGATCGCTGAGTGACGCAGATGATGCACCAGAAACATCGTTCACACGCCTTGATTGTCACTCTGAAGATGACTATAATGACGACGAAGGACTCGCCACCAAACCCAAACGAGCTAATATGCAAAAGCGCGCAAAAAGCCCGAAAGATGGAAGACAGTCGCAGCGTCATGCGGCGAACGCACGTGAAAGAGCGAGGATGAGAGTCCTAGCAAAAGCATTCTCACGTCTGAAGACAAGTTTACCCTGGGTTCCAGCAGACACCAAACTGTCCAAACTGGACACACTGCGACTGGCCTCGAGTTACATCAATCATCTGAGACAAATGCTGCATGAAGACAAATATGAGAAGACCCGTGTTCATCCGGTAAATTTGGTATGGGTCCATTTTTAGCATGTTTATCATTACAGATATTTTAGGCTTATATTGTTTTTTTTTGTTTTGTTTTTTTTTACCATTGTTTCTGAGAAGTTTATAAGTGTTTAAATGATTTTACATGCTATGTGATCGCTAACCTTCTGTTTAAACCAGGATGCTACATAGCTCTTATGCTATTTTAGCTATAATAATCTCTTGCCAAATCATCAACAGGTTAACATTCATAGTACAGTAATATATTATAAACAAAAGAAAATAATCAGTGATAATTGACCCTTTACAGTTTAATGCCGACCACCAGTGTGGATTCTGAAGGATACCTAGCGTTAGCATTAGCTATCATCTTGGAGCATCTCCTCATCT
Source organism: Clarias batrachus (assembly GCA_003987875.1). Lineage (NCBI taxonomy): Eukaryota > Metazoa > Chordata > Actinopteri > Siluriformes > Clariidae > Clarias > Clarias batrachus. Next base: position 367,334 of record QMIH01000027.1, on the reverse strand, counting down.
TACCTGCAGTTTTTTCCATATTTTCAAAATACTAAATATTGTATTAACTTGATAGTTATTAACATTACAATAAGACTGTTTCATTATTATTATTATTATTATTATTATTATTATTATTATCTTTTTCAGAATTCAGAATTCTATACAATTGTATAGGATAAGAGTAGAGCTTATGATGTAGAGATAACGATTACATTATTTCCTGATTTCCTTTTGATTTGGCACCAAATTCACTATCAAATAGCTGCGGTTGGGTATTCCTGTTTAGATTATTGCTAGTTGCCATGTAGTGTCAAGACCTCAGTATGCCTATTATCTCATAGGGGTAAGGGTCAATGTTGTTATCCAGCTAATAGTCATAGAGTTGTCATTAGCTAGCTGACATGCTAGTTAATGCTGATTCCCAGTGAAGGTATCCTAAACAAAGATCTCTAAACCTAAGCCTAACCCAAAACATTTAAATGTGAATACACAAATCTCTAAACCTTAACGCCAAACCTCTAAATTTAAAACCCAACTACAAACCTCTAAATTTAGAACTTAATCTAAGCCTCTAAATGTAAACCTTAAAGCCAAACCTCTAAACCTAAACTCCAAACCAGAACCTCTGAATCTAAAGTACCACCAGCCTCTAAACCTTAACCTAAATCCCTCTACACCAAAACTTTAAACCTAAGCTCCAACTCCAAACCTCTAAACCCCGAATTTATCTCAAACTTCTAAATCTACATTCCAAAACTCTAAACCTTAACCCTAATTCCCAAAGTTCAGTTGTCCTCTTTTAACCACCTTTCCCCAAATTATACAAATAATAATATAAAATTAATCTTGCTGATCCATGATGCAGCACCATTAAGACAACTTATCTCGAGCTTACAGGACAGGAAGTAATAATACTAATGCTTGGTCTTTAAGGATTTCTTTAGGATTAGACTGGCACTGCTGTGTTATTATATTTTTGTTCCGTAATTAATCATTAATTCCTGGAAATATGCAAATGTACTGTATAAATTTGAAGCTCTGAAAGATTCAACAACTCTGTAATTTGCAACTTAATAACCTTTAAGTTATTGCCTGTTTATTTTAAGTATGTTCATATTAATCAGGTGTTAATGAACATAATAATTTTCTGATGCTTTTATCCAAAGCGGCTCACAGGCATGGTTAACAGAATGAGCTACCCTTGGTTTAATGCCATGTAAGCGCAATATAACACAATCTGCAAACCATAATGAACCATAAACCACAACGTTTTAACCATTCTTCTAGCTCATAATCACTTAATCCAAATTGGATGCAACTCTTCTGTTTTCCAGGTATAGATGAATCAGAGGAAGGGAATTTTAATGTACATTTTTCTGTTGCATTTTTCTTTACAGTCATGGCCTTTCGTGGTTTCAGGAAGACCAGAAGACACAAAAGACATTTCACCTTTCAGACTGTGTGGAGCTACAGCTTAGACATTCATCACTCTCTCTTTTTTTTCTTCTCAACTTGAAATACAATATGTTGTATTTTTTAGAATGAAATATACCTATATCAGATGTGTACTGCCAAATATGAGGTATTTCTCTTATATCTCACTCTTTCTTTGCAATATTTCTTTCTCAGCATTTATATCATATTTAGTACATCCCTTCTTCGTTAGTTTATGGAAATTTAATCGTCCATAATGTCACAATTTCCCTTCTACCCCATATTTGGTGTCTGAATGTTCTGTCTTCAATATTTTACCAAAACATTTTAAGTCTTCTTTCATTAGGCATGTAAATCAGTTTAATTGTGTAGAATAACAGAACACAGTTATGAGAGTAAAAGTGCTTAGTTTAAATCGAGGTAGAAGGCTTTCTTAGTACACCAAAGCCATGATCAGACTATCCGCTTTACATCTGAAACCCTGGCCTCCCAGGAACTCCATAAAGCAGGCAGTCTGATCATGGCTCAGGTGTACTAAGAAAACTTTTTACCGTGATGGTATCCAAGCACTAGTGAAACACTGGGATATGTGCATTAATGTAGCAGGGGATTATGCAGACAAATTAAGGTATTTTTTCACTCTCATAACTGTGTACTGTTATTCTGCGCAATCAAAAGTCCTGGTTTGACTTGAACGGACCTCTTGATTCCCCGCCCAACCCACCCTACATATACTACTATTTTGGATCAAATGCAACTTTACATTGTTGGTAAATTACTTCCTAATAACACATGAAAATACATCTCTTCCAGGTCTACATTTTTCTTTCATCCTTGTGTCTTTCTCAGTCTCACTTTCTTAGTCTTATCTTTAAATCCTTTCAATTCAGCTTTGATATTGCCTGCAATCTGGAGCTTTTGTTGTTTTTGTTGTTTTGGTTAGTATGTATTTTTTTTTATATCCCATAAGCACAAGGCGTGTATTAAGTACACTACATAAATATCTAAGTTTAGAGTTTGTTTCACAGTTAATCAGTATAAATGCATCACTGCACATTGGATGTGTTTTGTTTTAATTTTGTCAACACTGTTCATGAATCACTGTGTGAAATCTTACATCGAACTTTTTTTTTTTAATGTTTGCATTGTTTCCATTTGATATGCATGATTTTCACTGTTTATTTATATTTTTCAAAGGTTTTGATATGTCAGATATGACAATCACTTTGGACTCTATTTTTCTAATAAATCAAATGATAATCTTAAACTGTACGTTTATTATTCCGATAATAATAATAATAATAATAATAATAATAATAATAATTATTATTATTATTATTATTATTTTTATCATTTTTATTTTTTATGTTTTTTTTTTCCCTTGCTATACTACCACTTAAAAGTTTGGACACAACATCTAATTCCATAGTCTCCTTATTTTTATTTCTTTCTACATTGTACAACAATACAGAAGGCCAAATATGCCATAATCTCCTATGAATAGTTGATATTGAGATGTGTGCTACCACTTACGTATGCTCCGTAAAACCTTTATAACGGCTCTAATCTGAGGTGCTGTTAGTTGAGGATTTCTGAGGCTGGTGACTCTAAATGAACTTCTCCTCTGCAGCAGATGTACGTTTTGCTTACCTGGGATTGTCTTTATGACAGACAGTTTCATCATGGTGCTTGATGAGTTTTGCTGTCAATACTGTTCTTGCAAGAACTGTTTCAGAACATCTCACCCATCCTAAAAAAACAACTGACTATTATTGTTGTTGTTGTTACAGGAACATAATTGCCTAATTCCAAATTCTTAATTTGTTATTTTATAGTTTTGAAATCTCCAGTAATCACAAACTGTAAAATATTGAATTAGGAGGTGTGTCCAGACCCTTGATTGGTACTGTATATAATACACTTGCTTTGGAACAATGACTTAATCTATTGTTTTTGTAATTTCTACATAATTTTCTACACTACTGTCACCTTGCACCCCCTGTGCTTGGTGGGTTTCCTCCAGGTGCTCTGGTTTCCTCCCACAGTCCAAATGCTGTTAGGCTAATTGGCGTTCCCAAATTGTCCATAGTAAGTGAGTGTGTGTATAGTGTATATGTGTGTGTGTGTGTGTGTCCTGCGATTGATTGGCATCCTATCCAGGGTGTGCCCTGCCTCGTGCCCTAAGCGTCCTGGGATAGGCTCCAGGCACACCGTGACCTTATGTACTGCATTAAGCGGTATAGACGATGATCTTGTACTCATGCTGATTGCATGTTAATAAGCTGAATATATTAAAAGACTCTTCCAAGTCCTGGGACTGAGTCCTATGGAGTTACAGTTGGAATTTCCAGTTCCGAGTTAAACTATGATAACTTTATTGCTTGTAGGAATATAATCAAGGGTTGATGATGGCTCAGGAGATGATGGCCCGGCTCGCTCACATCTTCAGTGTTAAGGGTTTGAAATTTGCCTTTCACTGGGCATTGAGGGTTTAATCTGTTACTCTGATTTTCTTCCACAGTCCAAACTCATGCTTTGTAGCCTGACATGCAAATGCACATAGTGAGTGAGTCGGTTGGCAAACGTCCTGTCAGGTGGCTTCAACCACCATCATATCAACAATTTGCGAAACAATAAATCAACATCATATATATATATTCTATTAGTTAGTTCATTATGCATAGACAATTACAGCGTGTCCAGTGTGTTATTTTATTAAAACACACCTAATCATCAATTGCTTTCCTTAGAATCTTGCCTTACCTAGAAATTGTTGAGACATTTATTTTCCGATCCCAATTTTATTCTTTCTACTTTGTCACCAGTTAAACAGTCTTATCTATTTGCACAGCAGAAAATCTCTCTTCAGAATCAGAAGACTCTGACTACAGCGTTCATCCATAAGCAATCAAGAGAACAATCTGAATGAAAAAGCTTTCCTATAGCTCTTAATTCAAAACAAGACAAAAAGCTACTATTATGCAAATAACTCATTTTACACCAAGAAATATGTAATGCCAACAAGTGTTAGATGACATACAGCAAAAAAGCAAATACAACTCACATACTCAAGTGGAGCTGTTGCAAACTCACTAAAGAACATGAGAAATGTGCCATACCGTGTCCTTGACGGAGCGTTTCATCTCGTGTGATCCGTTCTCTGGGGATCAGTCCGACTTTGTGGGAAAATAACTGTGGAACAGCTGCAATCCTTTGCAGACGTGATGAAAAGTCAAATTCCCTCCTCAAACCGCAAACGTTTTAATTATCGCTGTGAATTTTTCCCAAACATTTTCAACCTTAAAAACATAAAATATAAAAAAGGATGCTTTGATAAAGGTTTTCTTCTTCTTCAAAGAAATCAGCACAAAGATTAAACAACCAGCAAATATATTTCCTTATTTTTGTATATTTTTGTATATTTGTGTATATTTTGTATATTAGACCAATTTTACTGCAGCTAGTGTATAATTTATAGTTGCTATATTAACCTGTTATGAAGTGATGATGATTATTAGTCACAGTCTGAAAAATCTCAGTTTTATTAAATTCATTTACAAATCTGTTGCTGTCGTAACACCCAGTACTGGTCAAAATTTCCTCATATTTTGCTTACAAAGCGCCGGACTTCCTGGTTCCTGAGGGACTTCTTTTGGAATGAACAGTGAGAAACAGGTGCGGATGATGACAGATGATCAGGCTGGTGATTAGTATACTGGTGATGCTGGATGCTAAGTAGTTGGAACAGACGAGAGGGACAATGAGATTGCTACTGACGTTCCTATTTTTAAGTGTGATCTTTAGGTAACTGGCCCTCGAGTGGCGCAGTGGCAAAGTGCTCGTCCTATCATCTGGAGACCTTCAGTGTGACCCAAAGGTGTGTGAGCCAGCAGTTTGAAAAGATGCGGCCGGCTGGTGTCACGTGGTTCTGAGGAAACACGTGATAGTCTTTAGGCCCTCCCTGATTGGTAGTAGTAGCCTTGATGTGGGAGACCCCTAGTGACGAGTGGGAATTGGATTCCTCTAAAATTAGGGAGAAAATTGGGGAAAAAATCTTTAGGCACTTTGTAGCCTGTTGCAGTAAAAAAAAATCTTCCGATTTCTTTCATTTTAAGTAACATCACTTAATTTTATTTAATATAAAGAAATGGTGGGTACATTGTGGTTAGCATTTATTATTATTATATATTATATATATAGCTTTTTTTAATTTAAAGAGCATTTTTTAAATCAATATTTAACAGTATGATCGACATTTGTTGTTCAAATGTCAAAATAATCATTCATTCACTCATCATCTATACCACTTAATGCTGTATTCAGGGTCACGGGGGGCCTGGAGCCTATCCCAGGAGACTTGAGGCACATGGCAGGGTACACCCTGGACAGGGTGCTAATCCATCGCAGGGCACAGACACACACACATACACTCACTCATTCACACACTACGGGCAATTTGGGAAAGTCAACTAGCCTAACCTACAAGTCTTTGGACTGTGGGAGGAAATCGGAGGAAACCTACCAAGCACGGAGAGAACATGCAAACTCCATGCACACAGAGACGGGAATCAAGCCTGGCTGGGGATCGAACCGAGACCCTGGTGGTGCAAGGCGACAGTACTAACCACTACACCACCTGTCAAAATAATAATATTAATAATAATAAT
>QMIH01000027.1:330301-361045 GCA_003987875.1 Clarias batrachus | reverse complement strand
TAATAATAATAATAATAATAATAATAATAATAATAATAATAATAATAATAATAATAATAATAATAATAATAATGCTATGACCTTAAAATATGCTAGTGTCTGAGCATGTGATGTTGTGAGTCTGTAATTTGGTGTATACTTTGTGAGTGGTGAGTCTGTTATTTAATTTGTTTTGTGATAAGTCTGTTATGCTGTGTTCAATCTGTGATAATTTATGTTGTGCCTGTGATGTCCATAATGAGTTAACAGAGTGTCAAATTTGATCTTCACTACCCTCTAGTGGCCACATATGCATATGACACTTACATATTAACTTGGCAAACAGAAAATGAATCAATGTCTTCAACCAAAAAGAAATTTTTCAGAAATTGTGCAAGGATACATATAGACTATGTGGTTGAGAGGCAGTTTCATGTCAAATTCAGGTTTCAAAAGGTTAAGCAAGTTTCCTGTTTATTAGGTACACCTTACTTGTATCTAGTCTCATTTGTGTTTATCAGCTAAACTAAACTTACCTTTTCCCCTGCAGTACACAATACAGTTCACAGTCATTGGTTTCCATTCACACTCTTTATCAATTGTGCACCATCTCTCATCAGTGTTATTATTTTTTATTTTGTTTTACCACAGCACCATGGAAGGCTTGACATTTTTGTTGGCCTGACACAGACTTATAGACTTTTCCAAGTTTTCCAAGCCTACAGTGTCAAACTTGCCCCTTTACACACAGTAATGCAGGGAACAGTTGTCTTTGGCTTATCTGTGGATCCATTTTTTTTTTTTTACCAGACACATTCACTTACACTTACAATCTGTTACAGGCAACCCACATGGTAACCGAATAAAGCAGAATAAACACAGAGACACGGAATTTGGTTGGTGTGTTTGGTCCGTTAACGTGGCATCCGGATGGGCGACGGATACTTTCCATGCAGGAGTTATATCAGTCTTTTCTAGGGGGTCGGGTTGTCAGCTTAAACTCTGATTTTCACTTTACAGGCAACTTGGGAACAACAATTAGCCTAATCAGCATGTCTTTGGACTGTTGGAGGAAACCAGAGTCCCCGGAGGAAACCCACCAAACACGGGGAGAACATGAAAACTCCATGCACACAGACCCAAGGCGGGAATCGAAGGGGCAGATGCTGAGGACTAAGTCACTGTGTCACCAGAAACACATAAACAACCACTATGAAGAAGGTGAGTTTGCAGAGGGGCTAAAGTATTTGCAGTTGATTCTTGTGTTCAAAATGTGCTTTAAACAGTTAATTTTTATTAATTAATTTAACAGTTAATGAGATGTTTTATTAAGGAAAGAGGTAAGAGCAAAAGAAATCAAATATGTTTTAAAGATTTGTGTGTGTGTGTGTGTGTGTGTGTGTGTGTGTGTGTGTGTGTGTGTGTGTGTGTGTGTGTGTGTGTGTGTCAAGCAGCAGATGGCAGTCTTGTATTGCCTTAAAACAAAAGCAGTTTTCCTCTTGCAGTCTCTTAGGTGTGTAATGGCAAGACACATTTCTGGTACGATAACCTCCAATATGACAGTTTGCTTAAATACTTAAACTCTTAAATACATAAATACAGCTTCCTATTTTTTACGAACAACTTGCAATGACAGATAATCCACTTCTACAGAAACACAAAAAACTGCATGATAATCATGCAGATATTTCAGATTTACTTGTCACATTTTGTCCAAATAAACAACCTAATTATATGTCATCATAAGCTGCATTTACACGGGGACTCTAATTTTCCTCTAATAATCAGAATAATAGCCTAAGACTAAGAGTGCGTCATGTAAACATGTCAATTGGAACAGTCTGACCTGATCTGTCCTAAATGAAATGAATGTGGGGGAAAAAAGTTTCTGAATGAATGATTTGCGCATGTAAAGACAAGCTCATCACATCAGCATTCAGTTGGATTAAATAAATATTGTCTGTGCAAACGTAGTATATATATACAGTATATAAAAGGACTACACTAAGAGGGAGGGAGGGAGAACTCAGGATTATTTTGACTCCAGAATTTCCTTGCACGCCCTAAAAATATCTTCACCATCAGTGCAGCTTTATAGTGAAAAAATGCATGTGTTTCTGTCAGAACTGGAGTAACCAGCTGGGGTAGTGTTCCAATAAGTGCTTTTAAACGGAGTTTAGAATTAAAACTTTATTCATTTTGATCAGGAAGATAAACTTGTCGCTCATGGGGGACAAGGAGGGGTACACCATAGACAGGATGCCAATCCATCGCAGCAAACACACACACACACACACACACACACACACACACACACACACACGAACACGATAATTTACACACTACAGGCAATTTGGGAACACCAAATAGCCTAATCTGTCTGTCTTTGGATGGTGGGAGGAAACCAGAGGCCCAGGAGGAAACCCACCAAGCATGGGAAGAACATGCAAACTCCATGCACACAGACCTGAATCGGGAATCGAATTAGGAACCCGGAGGTCTAAGGCGACAGTGCTAAGAAGATAAGGGTTTTTTTAAATCCTGAAATTAAACATTTGATACATTTCACTTACATTTCACTGGTCTTAGCACAAAACCAACCTATGTGACTTATTAATACCTGATTTGATAAGACTGACCACAAATCTTTAACCTTTGTACCATCATGGCCTGATCTTTATGTAGTCTAAAGGGAGATATTGCCTGAATGTCTGCATTTACAGTATACTGTATATCCTTAAACATAAAGCACATATGAGGGGTTTTTTTGGTTCTTCGGCTTGGGTGTTTTGTTTTTTGTTTTTTTTTTAAGTTCATTAGCTTGAATACAGCACTGTATACCACAAAGGTTACCCATTGGTGTAAGCTAATATTTGCTAAATGTCTAATATTAGTGACACTATTCACACTCTTAATTTGATACTTTATCTTATTTGCTATTAGGGCAGATGAAAAAAAAACAAACAAAAAAAAAAAACAAATATATATATGTATATACATATGTTACTTTTTAATAAGATCCTAGGGTGTATGGATACTTTATACTGTATCACCAAAATCTAAACCAGAACCTTAATACACCAAATACTAAATTATTTCAATGTAATACCAAGTAATCGATGGTTAGAAAAAGCAGCCTTGGTTTGTTACATGTACATTACATCACAGGAAAAAAAAAATACTCCCTATCCCCTTAATAGAAAACTGGGTTCAGAGATTTCAATAGGGCACCACATTGTTTTTTGAACCCTTGACCTTCTCATCAGTAACCCCAAAGGCTTGACTGTTCAGCCGTCACTGCTCCAGCTTTCACGATGACCATGTAAGCAGCATAGATGATTTAATATGGGTGACCTCAGCCACTGTAGCAGTATCTCTGACGTCAGGGGGATTACCATAACCCAGCTCATCAGAGCAAGACACAGAGGAAGCTTAAAATAAAAAAACAAACATGCAATTGATTTGCCAAAATGCAAAGGATATTTTTTTGCAGTCATTCATATTCATATCCACATTCATTGGGTTCCCTGTTGAGTCTGGTTCCTCTCATGGTTTCCTACGTTTGTCATTTGAGGTCTTCCTTCATCCACCATCATCTGATCATTTTCTCACACTTTTCATACTCATTTCCACAATTTTCTTTTGATTCTGTAAAGCTGCTTTGCGACAATGACCGCAGTTAAAAGCGCTATACAAATAAAATTCAATTAAATTCAATTCTTTTAAGTCGATTTACTAAAATTATTATATGACTTTTTGTGCATTTTTCATTGTCAGTGTCATTCAGAGCTTTACAGACAATCCTTTGGAATCCTTTTGATGGTTTTTAATTCATTCTTGTATATATTTTTCATTTCTTTATTCTCAAGTGAAATAGTATTAAACAATTTGAGCACCAATATTGTTTTAATAAACTATGTTGCATAATATTGCTTTTGTCATGCAAGTGGTGGCCAAAAGTATTCAGACAAAAGTTCAATTCAATGTTTTAATGACATAAAAAAAAGACAATCAAGATAATAAGAATAATTTGCTTTTTCATGTTATTTTATTGCAATAAGGTCAAATGTCAAATATGGTGTCACTCGATCAATCCATGCCTGCTTCATTGCTTCCTGAAGATCGTGTACAGGAGAGGCCTTCTTCACCAGTGTCCAACAGTTTTCTATTTGGTTAGGTCTGGAGATGATCCAGGCCACGGCTCCACAAGATGAACGCCAGTTTTTCACTTCTTTTTTTTTCCAGTTAATTAGCACAACCCTCCAGTTAGAAAGGCTAGAACTAATTAGTGGTATTACCTGGAGAACTACTGTGTACTACATGGCATATATTGTATATATATACTTTTGCCAGCAATTTTTTAAAGTACAAATTTCGTTCAAACTAATGTAGAATTCCAAACCTCATTACATATTATTTCTACAAAGAATGGAATTTTAGTTTAATGTCTTCTTACTTTGACTTTAACTAATTAGATCAATTATACCAATTATTATTTTAAATTCAGCATATATTTTTTATTACTATTTAGTGTTTTAACAATTTACTGTATGTTGGCTTCTTAAGTCACAATTCGGACTCACAATTTTGTGGTTATCTGGTTGTTTTGATCTTAATGGAGCATTATTGTAGTTTAAAATTCAAAACTGCACCATTTATCAAGAATGTAGTTTATTATGCATGCTGGTAAATGAGATATCTATTCTATAAATAGAATTACCTGAATTGTGATCAGATGTGGTCAAGATTTTTTGCAGATTTGCAGATTCCTAATAATCCTATTGTATTATTAGTGCTTTGTTCTACTGTAGCTCTGGGAAGTGTAGACACCATTCGCGATGTCAATTAAGCATGAGGCAAGAAAAATACTCTCTCTCTCTCTGATGCACACACACAAAGAGACTGATACAAGTGTTTAAAAAAGCATGTTTAATGAAAATGAAACAGGCCACAATTGGATGACTTGCATAAACCACCAGCAATAAGATGCAATTACACTGAAATGAGTGTATGTAAGAAGAAGATAGAGATTTCTTGGTTGAGACACACTCAATCTGTATAAACAAACATATTTATTTGCTGTGAACATACAGCAAGAATTTAGACATGTCTAAACCATCACATCTTCAAATCGTACAGACTCGTCTCACTCCCTCACTCACGTACACTTTCTCTATGTGAATTTCTGACTTCCACATCCATGCATTTACTCTCTCACCATCTCTCTCTCCCTCTCTCAGTCTATACTTTACAATAAATTTATGACCTTTCTTTCTCTTTGTCACACACACACACACACACACACACACACACACACACACACACACACACACACACACACCTGTACTGTATAAAAGCATCCATACTCACCCCTTTCCTTTCCTTTCATTCCATCATGAAGAAGAAACTCTGTGGCTGATGGCATTCCAGATCGTACGCATACAAAAGAATACCTGTTGGTTCGATTTGCTCTGATTCAGTGGAGCATGCACACACTGAGTGCAGATAAACCACACTGGCTTCGGGCCACGTCTCATTCCCACTGATAGGGAAGGGGAATTCAGACATCGCTTATTTAAGAGTGAGGAAGATGAATCAGCTCAGTTAATAAAGCTGACATTTGACATTAAATACAATTAAACCTTTCACTTACTGTAGACACAATCGGGTCATTTAGTAATTAATAATAACATTAAGAAAGTAATGAATCAGTCATAAAACATCTACTGCATAGACGTCATGAATCTAGTAATAAGATAACCATGCTAATATTTTTCTTCCTATTTTTTTTTATTCAGACAAAAACACACAACCCCACCCCCACACACACACACACACACACCCAGCAAAATCTAGCTTAACCATAACTATTTCGTGTGTCAGCTATTGTACTTTTATCATCATAATATTTCCTTAAATTATTATTTTTTTACATTTAGCACTTATTATATTATTATTTTATATTTTACTAACCCTTAAACTAGTTAAGTGATTAAACCAATAAATGTAAATGCACACACGAAAATATCACACATAAACATTCTTATATAAACATAAACAACAACCCAAACAAAAATACACAGTAACAACCCAACTAAGTAACTAATCTCTGAACAAAACACTAACAAAAATGCACCAAACAAAACCAGACAGAAACAAAACATTAGCAAAACATAAATCCAAACATGCACACAAGCAAACACATAAAATCTCACCAAAACAAATGCACAAAACCAAAAAAAATAAATAAACAACAAAACACACCCACACACACACAAAATAAAATGTACAAGCAAAAATGTACAAAGCCAAAATCACTCAGACATACAGTACAACAAAACACACAGATACACGCACAAAAATTAATGAAACGGACAAATAAAAATTCACAGACACAAGAAAGCACAAAAATATCCACAAAAAAGACAATTACACACACAAAAATACACAGAAATGAAAATTGCAAGTCACTCTTGTTACTATATGTAAGTAAAATATGTAATATATGTAACCATAATGTAAGGGTAATATTGCATTTTTTAGATTTCTTATAATGCTAGCTTAAATCCAATCTAATGCTAACATGACATATTAATATAACTCATCAAAAAACTCAAACAGTGTACCTTTCCAGGTTATGTTCATTAAAACAGAAATTAAGTCTATTTTAGTGAAAGAAAATGTAAAAATAAAATAAAAAAGACATACGAAACAAGTTAATGAGTGCCAAGGATAGTTTAGTGGTTGAGGCATTGGACTACTGATCGGAAGATCCCAGTTTTAAACCCCAGCACCGCCAAGTTGACCTGAAGGGCCCTTGAGAAAGGTCCCTAACCATCAACTGCTCAAATGTATAATGAGATATAATGTAAGGTGCTCTGGATCAGGGCGTCTGCCAAATGCCGTAAATGTAATTTAACCCCTACTTGTTTGTGTTAAGTCTAAGAAGATGAGCGTGAACATCTCAATAATCAGTATGTTTAATAAGGTGGAGATGAAGACCAGCACAATACTCTAGTGTTTGTTATGTTTCATGTTCTCATAACTTAATTATATGAAAACGTATGAATATGTAATTCTTTACATTTCTATCTCTCTCTTCTCACATTAAATTGTGTCCGTCCTTTTGAATGTAACAAATAAAATCCGCTTTATGAAGCATCCATAGATAAATCATCTTTGATTAATTGCTTTCCCGACACTCACAGCACAACTCAAATCCTGGGCTGCGTGCGATTTGCTCGTCTGTTGTTCCTGATGGATGTTCGGGGTCAGCAGTTCAGCTGTGGGGTTCAAACTCGCAAGCCTTTAGCTTACACACCAAAAACATGCTCTCAGCTGGGAAAACTCGTAACTCGCCCTCTGTGCTCAATCAGAGTTAACACTTTCATTCCTCACCTGGCCCTCAAATATCTTCAGCGCACAGGGGCACATAAATCAGTGTAGGGTTAACGTGACACCTTGGCTTCATTTAGAAATGCCATTACTGGAGCTGACACTGTCTCCAGTGGTAAATAATGACCTTTATGGACAATTTGCGCTGGTTGAGTGCAGTAGGAAAGCTAGAAGTGGTCACTTAACATCATGTGGTTTACTTTATCCTTATACCTCCTATAATATACTGGTATGGACGATCACATGACATAAAATATGCATACATTTAAATTATGCTATTGGGGTTTTTATGGGATGGTAAAGTAACTTTTACAGGTATAATTCATTTTTAAAACTTTCATTTCAAGTTTCTTAAAAAATTGTAAGTCTATTTATTAGGGAATAAAAAAGAAGTGGCTTTTCATTATAATAATCAGCAGGAATTCACGATCTTGAAACAAGAATATCACAAGGTTTTTGTATCGTAACCAACTTGAAAGCATCAACGGAAATGTTCACAAAATCAGTTAACATCATAAAAAACTCCCACAAAGACTAGCTAGGTAACAAGAAAAACAAAACAAAAAATTATAAAACAATAGTTCGGTAACTTCAGAGAAAATTCCCCACAAAACACTAGCTAGGTAACATCAGAGAACATTTTTATCAAACACTAGTTAGGTAACATAAGAAAAAAAAATGCTCAAAAAAAAAAAAATCCTAGGATTACATGAGGGAAAATTACTTACAAACCTCTAGCTAGGTAACATCAGAGAACCTTTTTACCAAACATTAATTAGGTCAGATGACCAAAAGTTTCTACAAAACACTAGCTATGTAATGTCAGAGAACATTCCCACAAAATACTAGCTAGGTAACATGAGGGTAAATTACCCACAAAACATCAGAGAACTTTGTTAGAAACACAAGCAAGGTAGCAAAATACCAGCTAACCTTTTTTTCCCTGTATAACTTTAGTATACAAAGTATAGGACTTTACAAAAAAAATAATTATATTTAGTGCAAAGATAGCAAAGGTCTGTATGTTAGCTAATGTTAATTAGTTATTTATGGTAATTCAAGGTAATATTTCCCTTTAATGAAAAAAAAATATCTTTAAACAAAGGAAGCTAGCTCATTTATCTAAACTACCACAACTAATACATGGCTAATATATTTTTCTTATTTGATCTCCCAGTAAATTAACTGCTAGTTATCAGGATTACCTGAGAAAAGAACAGAGCTGACAAGTTACTCAGGAAAATAATTATTCTTATGTTTTATTGGATGAATTAATTACACTCCATCTTCACAAATTTGGTTTATTAAAAAGAACAAAATGGTTGAATGGCACTGGTAGTAGTTTTTTAATCTGAGACAGAAGTAAAGCCAGTTAGGCAAACTACATGCAACTTCCATACACAGACCAAATACACATTTCAGAGGATCAGGGAGCGAAAGAAATATCCTATCATCTCCCCTCGGACAGATGGAGGCATGCCGATATCTGCCCACAGCAATGTTGCCAAAATTATGCCTGGATCGTCTACCAATTAAGATATCAAAAGATCTCACTGTAGCTCACTGACAGCTGCTTGAATTGTTTGCACCTGGTGTGTTAGCGTTACACTAAACGTGTCTGGAGCGGATTATTCCGACTCGTGCTGGCCACAATTCACCTTTCCTACGAAAGATTTATTCCAGGCGATTGTCCTGTGGCAGATGGGACTTCTGACACGGGAATGTGTGTCAGCTAATTGCCCTGTTAAGCTATTCTCTCATCTCTCTCATGCTTTGTTCTGTGGAAATATTCGTGTTAACTAAAATAGACATTGCCTTCTGTCAGAACACAGTAACTCTGTCACATCTTTATAGAAGTGGTTAATGGGTGTCGGGTATAGAATGTCATTATGCTCCAAAATTATTGCTTATTTTCTTGTTTTTACAATTAACAACGTCAGTAGATGCAATTACAAATTAGCAATAATAGATGCTAAAAGAAAATCAAAGACCAATAAAAAATAGGGGAAAAGGCTGCAGGAGCAATAAAGCAATGGGGCAGTGGTAGAGCTCAGCGGGCTAAGTCTCTGGGTTACTGATCAGAAGGCTGGCAGTTTGAGCCCCAGTTCCACCAAGCTGCCACTATTGGGCATTTGAGCAAGGTACTTAACACTATCTGCTCCATGGGCACTGTATCATGGCTCTGACCCCTGCAAGCTGTGAGATGTGAAAGAAAGAAGTTCATTGTGCATATTTATACATTATATGTGATGGATAAAGGGTTAAACTTAAAACAATATATTAATATTGAATTTTTGTATCTATATAAGGTTCGGTTCTCTGCTTTCAAATTGAACATTATTATTAAAGAAAATGTTTCTTTTCATGACAACCATGTGATTTTTTTTATTTATTTTTTTTACAAACTGCATTAGTTATTAGTAATAATTCTGAATTATAAATATTTGTATCATTTACCATCATGGCGTTATAATTGCAAACAAGTAATATATATATTAATATATTAATATATAGTAATATATATTGTGCCTACCATTGTAATGTCCGAAGTACAATGATAATACTATCATACTACTATGGTGTGTACTATAGTTTACTGATAGGGACTTTCCAAGGTGGGTTGCATGGCTAATTAAATGAACAAGCTACCAACAAACACATGAGGCTTTATCATTGCTATCCAAGGTTGCGCTTATATACAGTAAGTGTAGTGTAAGTAGTGTGGGTGCGTGAATGAAAGAATTACAAGACTTGACTATTGTGCAAACACAAAGTTACATTTGTAAATAGTTGTAAACTATAAAAATCACAAGTTATATTTTTTTGTGTTGATATCTATCAATAGCAGTTTTTCGCAAAAGTGTGAAGTAAGATGTGAATTTATTGGGGAAGGCTAAAGCAACCGTCATGTCGACATTTTGTACGACATGAGACAAAAGAGACTACAAGTTGCAGTGAAGTAATGGAGGGGAAAAGAATACAGAATAGTGAAAACTGCTCTACATTTTTGGTTTATCAGTTAGCATGAAGGCTAATCATGTTTAATGATTAATACAATACTTATACAGTACTAAATAAAAACCTATATCACTTCAACTATATTTTGATTTCAGGTCGGGCTAAAGATTCACACCTTGCAGCACTTCCTCTTAGCAAGGAAACTCTGTGTGTAAATTCCACCAGATCCGGTGAGAGCGCAGGCCCCTCTGAGCAGAAAGTGAGGAGGCAAGGTGGATGAATCCCAGGGGTCTTTTTTTACCTTTGTGATTGACTTTTCAGCACACTCTGCCGAGGATCTTGATAAGCCTGTGAAAGCTGAACTCTGCGAGCGAGATGAAGAGGCTTATTGTCCTCGTTTCGTCCGCTCGATCCGTCTGGTTCCCGGATGGAGGGAGAAGAAACAAAGTAGCCCTAATAGAGCAATCCAAAGCCCGGCAACAACAAACCTGTTATTCTCTTGCTCTTTTCACAGAAACACACACACACAGAATTAAAGAAGTCAAGCCAGGTTTAGCCGGTCACACAGTTATTCAGCAAAAAAAAAAAATAAATCCAGCCAGTGTTTTACTTTCTTGAAGAAAAAAAAAAAAAAAGATAAATTATTATTCATTTACACTCGTCTGTCTTTTTGGAAACATATGAAGTATTCTAAGCGCTCTTAAATTTCCTCCAAGTGTGTCATGAGTGTGTTGATGATTGTCTGTGTATACGTGTGGACAGGTGGTGTGCATCACATCCCCTTTGCCTTAAAGCATCTGTTCATCTCCAGCTGGCCAAAGCACCTGGATTTGGGACGCGGAACAGAGATCAGTGTCCATCTTTCTCACACTCTCACACTCAGTAGCGGCAGCCCAGACACCAGCATCTGGTCTCCTTCTGTCTGAGGGTGTGTGTGAGCGTGCATATGTGTGGAAGGGGATTCGTTCAGAAAGGTTACCAACTCTTTTTTAAGATCAGCCACTTCTTCGTACATCTTACATTTGCAGAGTGACAGACGACCTGGGGTCAACAAGGGTGGAGTGTAAGTTGTATTTCAATCGTCCAATCAGAAATTTGATTGTGCAAGATCACAAATTTTCTTATAATGTCTTGAGCTTGGTGTAACCCTAAGAAATTATGGATTTTTATGGCGAATAATAAAATACTGTGTCATAGAGAAGCTGAATCACTTAAGGCGAAGAAAGTTTGAATCCTGAAGATGCCACTGTCATTGAAAGTAATTGGCCATGTTTTCTGGGTGAGCGACATGACATGGTCTTTTTCTTCCTAATTAATCACAATGACACTGGCAAATTGTCAGTATCTTTAAACTTTATGTATGCGGAAGAGGACAGATAGCCCATAGTTCAATTAAATTGTATTTGTATAGCACAAAACCCCTTGACATGATAGAATATATATATAACTTCAATTATCCACCTGCAGCAAACCAAAAATGCCGTCTGCTTCTGTGTGCCGTCATCCTTTTATCACATGTACTGAAGCATGCAGTCAGCTGTCAACCTGAAAACAAAGGACTGTTTATATAAATCGTATGCCGGCACATAAATCGTATGTCACACATGGGTGGTTGTGATGCATATTTTAAAAAAATAAACATAATCTTCAAATTTGGAATAATCAATAAAATAAATTTTACAATAATTAAATACTCATTATTCATTTAAAGTCACAGGGAGTCGCAGAAGAGGGATGAAAGAGCTTTATATAGCGCTTTTAACAATGATCATTGTCGCAGAGTCAGAAAATTATGGAAATGTTTGATAAAATACGTATAAATCAAAATAGCGTGTGATTGTATATGCCCTGCTATTGATTGGCACCCTGTCTAGGGGGTACCCCGCCTAGTGCCCAAAGTCTTCTTTGATAGGCTTCAGGCTTCCCGTGACCCTGTACAGAAATGAGCAACATAAAAGATGAAAGAAAGACTTTAAGCATGGTAGCCAGACATTTAATAGAGAAAACCTATTTCAAATATAACCAAGTAAACAAACCAAAGACCAAGAAAACATGGATAAGATTTTTGGATGTTGTCCTTATGTTATAAAGAGAAGCTGTTGCATAGCTGTTGTTTTAACCTATCCCACACAGAGATACAGTAAATGAAACTGCACACACAGATGAACTACAACAAAAAAAAAAACAACAACAAAAAACAGAGATTTAAAAAGCTACGAAAGACTACTGCACATAAAAAATATGATGTGCAAAGTAAAGAAACAATTAGCTACATAAAAATAGCCACATAAGACATTTAACCATTTAACGACTCCCGACTGCACAAGGTTTTTGCCAGCGATTTTCAGTTCCCTTAGCTATGACCATCTATCTGTGTTGCTTGATCTATTTTTTGTTGTTTATTTGTTGTTTAATCTATTTGAGCTATCATAAACCAACAAACCACAGGCATTTTGAAAGTCAGTAATTGTGCTTACTATGTAGAAAATCCTGACCTCCAGTAGCAGTCTGCGTTATGCAACACACCAGGCATTACTTCATGGGCAAAAAACCTATTGTTGATCAGAAATAATTGTTTTGCTCAAATACATCATATCATGCTCAGGAACCACAGGAAGGCATGATGAATGTCAAATATGGCGGGGAATGCAACAGTCAGTTTCAGTAACCTGTTAGCAAGTTACAGTAGTATAGAGTGACGGTGTTCTGTTAACATGGTTAGCATAAGAACAATCTAATATTAACTAACTTGCAACTTAATGTCAGCTAGCTACTAATAGACATGTAAACATTAGCTAGGTTGTTAGCTAATTAGTTAGCCAGGTACCTAATACTTGTGCGTGGCTGTGGTTAGACAACTAGTTATTGGTCGAAGTCGTCCAGTATGGTCGGCAGTACAGAAGATTTCAGCATTGTGCTCCTCCTCCATGGTTTATTATATTCACCTTTGGCGTGATAGTACCGACATGAATTTACATGTTAGCATGTTAGATTTTTTATTTATATTAGAGATGAAGAAGTGGTGAAGTTTATAGAAGTTTATAGAAGTTTATAACTGGTAGAACAATGCGTGTTAACCACTACAGTTTACGGTAACAGAGCAAATTCAGGACATGCACCTTATTTCTGTGTGTGTGTGTGTGTGTGTGTGTGTGTGTGTGTGTGTGTGTTTTCTGACCTGAATTAGGGCCAGGAGTCAGAAGTGCAGCTTCCTGAGACTGATAGCTTCCTGCAGGCAACTTATACCTGTGAGCAGGTAAAACCACTGCAGGTCCAAAAGTCAGAGAGACCAAGAGCAAAGGAGCGAGGAAAAAAAGAACGAAATATAGTGAAAAAGAGAAAAAGGAAACAATGTAGCTGAGACAGAAAGAAAATGGCAAGGAGGAAAAAGTAGAGACAAAGGACGAGATAGAGGGGTGCAGTGAGAGGGTGAGATGGAAAGACGTAAAGAGCAAGAGGCATGAAGGAAAGACGGAGAGATAGAGAGGTGCTGTCAGTGGCAGTGTGAGTGTTTAGCTCATTGTTAGCAATGCTGATTTGAAACTTTATCTGGCCCTCTGACACAGTGCAGCTTTTCCCATGTGGCCCAGCTCAGGAGCAGCCTGTGTAAACACTGACACTAATCTGGGAAATAGATTCAGTTCAGATATTTCACACAAGAAAGAATCAGATTTTTGTTTCAGGCGTTATGCAAGAGGCCAATAATCAAAGATAGAGCACCATGAAAAAGAGATGCAAGTTTACAAATAACTGTTTGATTTCTATGTATCCTAGATTTTATATACAGTATATTGCCTTTACTTTATTCGTTTCTCTTGATGGCACATACAGGCTTGCTCCAGACTTACAATACAGTGAGAATTATCTTATCTCACCCAAAACCTGGTCCCTTAACATGTGCTTTATGGTGCCTATATTGTAGTTATTTAACATTTAATATTGTATGTGTAATGGTTCTGGACAACCCATTGACTGTCTTAAAAATAAAAATAAATAAATAAATGTTTGTTTTTTTCTGGTGTACAAACTTTGTTATGCATGTTTATTTTATGACTTTATTATTATTATTGTTATTATTAGTAGTAGTAGTAGTAGTAGTATTAACAAAAAAAGTAAAAACTGATCTCCAAACATTAGTATTCCAGCAAATATATATACATGTATATGAACATTTTTGTAGAACAGAATAAAGCAGATTTTGTAAAAGACCATTTTTCAGACAAAAGAAGAAAAGAATACATTTTGCTTTTGCAGGCGTTAAAAAGAAGCAGGTGCAGTCTAGCAGGTCCAATAAAACTAAATAACTAATTTCCTTATAAAACTGCTTTGTATCTGAGACTATATTTTAAGCAAAAGGTAATCAGACTAATTATTGACTTTGTTTCATTACTTACTGTTTTCTGTTTTTATATATATATATATTAATGTAGAAATAGGTTTTGAAGACAATCTTGCTTTACTGCAGTTATTGCAGTTATTATATAGAAGACTTTTTCACAGTACTGTAGGTCTTTCCCAGAGTGTATTTGTTAATGCTCTAGCTGAAGCACCCCTGAGAAAATCTGTTTTTTATCTCTTCCAAATTTTGTTTCAACAAATTTGAGCTAGCAATCCAGAGGTCACATTAGGGGGAAGAAAACTAATTGGTTGTTCTAACTGTTTAAACCTGGCCAATACAAAAATGTAGAAAAGACAAAAAGCAGAAACTATTTTATTCTTCTTTGTTTGTTTGTTTGTTTGTTTGGAAGCTCATACGAATGTCTAAAAAAACTAAAACAGGAATTTTGTGAAATAAAACAACATTAAGAAACAATCAGAGGTGGAAACAGTACTAAAATTTTGTACTCAAGTAAAAGTACTGTTACTTCAGTGAAGTACAAGTAGAGTTAACAATATAAAAATCTACTCAAGTAAAAGTAAAAAGTAGCTCATAAAAAATTTACTCAGAGTAAAAATTACCAAGTTACGTTTTTTTTTAACAGCGGGGTGGGATGTGGTATTCTAGCGTAGTTCAAAAAAGATGAGCAGATATAAATCTCAAACTAGTTGTTTTTAAATGAAGGAACACCTTTGCATAATAAAGCTGTTGTCTGTTGGTCACTTAAATATGGCGTCACGTCCCAGTCTAGAGTCTATTTTAAACTGTATGGAAATGGTGGTATATGGCAGAAAGAACAAGATCCAGTCATTAACTGATGAAATAATGAGGTTTGTATTGCTGTACAAAAAAATACACACACACACACACACACACACACACACACACACACACACACACACACACTCACACACACAACAGAAGGATCAGATTCAGGGTGGACCCAGGCCTAATACTATTTATATTTATATTTATATTTAGTATTTATATTTAGTAGTTAGATTACCTGCAAAAAAAAAAAAAAAACACACACACACACAAACGAAAATACAGGTACCTTCCCTGACTCCCTAAACAAAAACAGTGAATAAATTCCCTCTTCCCAAAAAAAAATGGCAGCCACGCCCCTACTACTGGTGAGCGCACAAACATACAGTGAAATTATCTACAAATATATACAAAGACCAACCAAACCAAAGGGGCAAAGCTATAATCAGAGTCAATGGGAGGCAAAAAGTCAAAACGCCAAAATAACAATCTCTTTCCTCTTCCCCATGTCTCTCTCTGGTTTATGTGTTTATGGTTTATCTCTCTGGTTTATCTGGTTTATTTATCTCTTTGATTTTTTTCTCTCTCCGTGTCTCTCTCTGGTCGCGCTGGTTGATGACGTCACTCTCAGGGCGGAAGCGACCGTGTGGAAGGTCAGGTAGATGCCGATGTGGGGACAGAAAACCTGGAGTGGAGTCTGGAGCGGCGCGCAACCAGGACACGATACACACACGCAAGCACAATGAAGCTTTTTAAAATTATTTTTGCATTTTCATTCATTTGTTTTACTCAGTATTGAATATGATTTAAAATGTAGCAAATTACAATACTTCAAACAAAGCATACTTAAGTAAAAGTAAAATTACAGATTTTAAAAACTACTTTAAAAAGTAGAACTACACATAAAACTACTCAATTACAGTAACACAAGTAAATATAATTCGTTACTTTCCACCTCTGGAAACAATAAATACACTGAATAGCCAAAAGTTTATGGAAACATGATTTTTCAAATTCATATGTAAATTGGATGAACTCTGCATAAGATGGAAGCACAACATTTGACAGAATTTACAATTTTATACACTTTTCCTTCAGTGGAACTAAAACAGGGCTTTAGTGACGGTATACCTATCTCTGACTAGTATTTACCCCTCTGACTAGTGTTTACCACATCTGGCTATCATTTACTCACATCTGACTAGTGGTTACGACCACTTTTGCCACTAGTGCCACTTCTGACTAGTGTATATACAACTCTGACTAGTGTCTATCAGTCTCTAATATCTACCATATTTGACTAGCGTCAAATATAGCGTCATATTTGACTATATCTTACTGACATCTGACTAGCGTTCCCCATCTCTGACTAGGGCTTACTGACCTCTAACTAGCATTTATTAACAACAACAACTCTAACTAGTATCTACCATCTCTGACTAGCATTTAACATCTCTGACTAGCATTTAACATCTCTGACTAGCATTTACTTGCATTACCAGCATTTCCCACCTCTTACTGGCATTTAAATCCTCTAGTATTTACCACTTCTAACTAGCGTTTACTGACCTTTAACTAGCATGTACCACCTCTGAATAGTGTAAACCACCCTTGAGTGAAGGTTTGCACACTTCTTATTAGAATTTACCACCACAGACTAGTATTTATTGACCTCTGACTAGCATTTACTCACCTCCGACTAGTGTATACAAAACCCTAACTAGTGTCTACAATCTCTAACTAGTGTCTGACTAGAATTTGCTGACAGCTGACTAGCGTTTCCCACCTCTGACTGGCGTTTAAAACCACTGAATAACATTTCCCACCTCTAACTAGTGCTTCCCACTTGACTATTGTTTACCACCTCTGACTAGCTTGTACTGACCTTTAACTAGCATTTACCATCTCTGAATAGCATTAACCACCACTGAGTTAAGGTTTACACATTTCAGATTAGCATTTACCACCACAAACTAGTGTTTATTTACCTCTGACTAGCATTTACTTATCTCTGACAAGCAGTTACAACCACTGACTAGCTTTTACCAACTTTGGCTAGTGGTTACCATCTCTGACTAACATTTACCGACAACTGACTAGCATTTCAACCCTGACTGGCATTTAAAACCACTGGCTACCGTTTCCCACCTCTGACTGGTGTTTAAAACCAATGACTAAAGTTTCCCCACTCCTGACTAGCGTTTTCCACTTCTGACTAGAGGCTACCACCACTGAATAGTATTTACTGATGTTAACTAGCATTTACCACTTCTAAATAGCATTTACCACCACTAAGAGTGGAGGTTTACACACTTCTGATTAGTATTTGCCACCAGAGACTAGTGTTTATTCACTTCTGACTAGCATTTACCACCTCTGACTAGTGTTCAGTATACTGAGCTCTGACTGCCGTTTACCATATCTGTCTATCATTTACTGACTACTGACTAGCGTTTACCACTACTGACTATCACTTACTCACGTCTGACTAGTGTTTACTGACCTCTGACTAGTGCTTACTATCTCTGACTAATGTTTACTGACCTCTGACTAATGTTTATACCTAGTGGAAATTATTCCAAGAAGAACAGAAGTCACTATAACAGCAAAAGGTGCTAAATCTAGAACAGGATGATCAGAATTCACATATTGGTGTAATAATCAGGTGTCAACAAACTTTTGTCCATCTATGAAAATTGTAACATGGAGTCAGAGCGTGTAAACACAATATGTTATTTATTAGAGCAAATCCAATAATCAAAACCAGAAAATGCAGAACATGAAATGCAGAAAACAATGATAAATGGGAGAGTTTGCAAAGAAACAGCAAGGATTAAATAGACAAACTAATTATAAACATAACACTGAACATCTGGACACAATCAGGAAATACACCAATGATTGGACAGGGCTGAAGACAGAAGGAATACATGATAGAAACTTTTTTTTTCATGATTTTGTATTCCTGCAACAATGTTTATGTTGTATAAGGAGCCATAAAGGGGGGAGAAACAGTCAGTCTGCCTAAACATGTCCACACTGTGTATCTCCTCTCATAGTGAATGTCAGGTTTCTGTGTTTCATGCCATAGTGAAAGAAACATACAGTTAGCCTAATCAATTTAAATTTTAACCAGATATTGCATGTTAAAATTTCCACAATGCTCCTGTGCCAACATTTACTTGAAAAAGAAGTCACTCTGTACATGAAACAGAAGAAAGTTTTAAAATGTATTTTAAAAACTAAATGTATTATA
Source organism: Clarias batrachus (assembly GCA_003987875.1). Lineage (NCBI taxonomy): Eukaryota > Metazoa > Chordata > Actinopteri > Siluriformes > Clariidae > Clarias > Clarias batrachus. The sequence continues at coordinate 342,311 of QMIH01000027.1, read as the reverse complement.
TTTTAGATATTTAATATGCCAAAGTTTGCTAGTAGAACTGATCCCCCCCCCCCTTACAGTACATGCTGACATGAACAGAGACCACCTGAGTCAAGAGAAGACTACGAAGCTTTTGTGGATATCTTTGGGAAGAATGATTCTTAGAATGTGCACAGTTCCAAAGACTTGGAACTCCATGCCAGGGTGCAATAAGCCTCTTCTTGTGAACCAACACCTTATTAAGAACAGCTATATGAACCCGAGGATGGAGCAGTTCTTACGTCTTCACTGTACCGTCTGTCTGTCATCGTCCCTCAACACTTCAATTACTCCATGTACTCCATCGCAGACGTTGCCACCCCTCTTTCCATTGTCCTGCATGTCATTTCGGATAGAAGCTTCTGTTTACATTTTAATGATATTAATGACAGGTTGGCTTCTTCGGTAACATTCTCCTGGATAATTGATCATGAAGTGACACACGAAGTGGTTCAGGTTTAGCTCATTTAAAATTGCTAAGCAAGCGAAGAGACGTTTTTATCTTGATTAGTTTGAACCTAGAGTATTTTAAACGTAATTCTCTAGAAATTAATGCCAACAAAAAGTTACTACCAACCAGTTTTGCAAAGATTATCAGGGACTTTGTTTCAATTGTCTTAGGGTCTTAAGTATATGAGGGGTGTTCAAGTTTATCTGGAACATGAAGACGTAAAACCAATTGACATTTACAGTATGGTGATACAGATCTGGCCATTAAGAATGCGCGCTTTTTCCCGTGAGATCTCGCAAGTTGGTGCGCGCCATGCCGCGAGATCCCACAAGCAACATTCAGGAATTTAAATAAATGTGTTGTGCTTCACTGAATATCCGCCAGATGGCGCATGGAAGGACTTTATCTAAAAGCCAGACCAAGTACAATGAAGAATTGTGTATAATTAGTTAGCCTAAAACAATATTGTTTCCAATGCTGAAGCAAACATGAATTTTATTTTGTTTTACAATAGATCTTTTATAATGAATGGGCATATATGTGCTTCATATTATGTTCATAAAGATGAAAAGATATGCACTAAATTGTGAGGGGCCATATAGGGCTTAAATCAAACTTCACTCATGCACACACATGTGAAACACTTGCATACACATATATGAAACAGTCACACATATATATTACTAACTGGTCAAACAATTACATATGAAATGCGCACACACACACACCTATGAGACACGCACACATATACACAAACTCTCCGCGCTCTCACACCTATGAGAATTAACTATGCAAATGTCCTGATTCGTGAATATGTCAACATGTCTTCATTAAAACGTAACAATGTGTCGACATCGCGCACCATCAGAAGACATGAATGAACAAATACGAACACGTAAAATATTTTAATGGTGCAAATGTTTTAAATAAGGCAATACATCTGTGAATGACAATCCCGGCCAAAGTGGCTCAGGGCCCAATGCAGTTGTTCCCATAAACATTCAGCAAGTGGAACACCTGACCCTTAAAAATTGAGACACATCTGTCTGTGGGAACTGTACACACAATCGTTCACAAACACCTCTTGCTCATTACTGGAACTCGGCTGGGAGTTATTGCTATACAACCCCGTACAGTCTTGACCTCGCTCCAAGCCATTTCAACATGTTTGGGCATATACACACATCGTCAGCGTCTTTACTATGTTCTGATATTCTGCGGAATCAAAAAGTCCTGGTTTGACTTGAACTCCCTTCAGACATGTTGTCTATACATATGGTCACAAAAAAGGCACTTATATGAAATGACAGAATCGCACATAGTTTGGTGTCACTACGAATAAGCATGCTATTCAGAAGAAACGTTTTTCAGGTTTTCAGTTCATGCATTAAAGTTCTTGCATTAAGTAAGAAAAATAAAAGCTCAAATTGGTATGCTATTATAGGAAAATAGTCCAAATTGGGTTGGTATGATATGTCCTGACAGCCTGGAGTGGGTTATTTCATTATAACAGCATGTCTTGAAGTGTTTCATCCCTCTTATACTGCATCAAATCATCAGCATGATTTAAGCTTGGCTTTTATTGTTATATTTTAGAATTATTTAATGTTATGGAAAATCAATGAAACAGGTTAGTTCCTGTTATCACTGACTCTAAATCAAGTCAAATCCTGAAAACAATCTGTGTATTATTTATGTGCAGAAATGATCACAAATATTTTGGACTGATGTAGGTCATACAGTATGATAATGAAGGAACATCTGTGAAATCAAGTCATTTTAAACTAGTTCTGTATATGTTTCCATATCATTTTAAATGATGGATTCCTGAATAATCAGAATCAGCTGCGGGAGAAAAAAAGGATTAGTGTTTTATACCTGAGGGAATAAAGTCAGTTCTTGCTCATGCACTTAGACTCCCGGATGAAAATATTCGAAGGCATTCCGTCTCTGAACGCGTAGTGTAATGAGCAGTCTGCTTCAACATGGATGTGTTTAGAGCAAAGCAGCTCATGCGTGTGAGGAGAGCTGAAGTGCTTATTCTGTGGAATAAAGTCATTAAGTAAAGCCTCTTTTCCTCATCTCAGTCGCTCATCAACGGCCAACTTGACATCCTGACCCCGCCTCCCCCTTCCACCTTAACATTTAATTTATTGATCTTCATTTTATTTGAATTCGCGAAGAGCCTCGTGCGCCGTTTTAAATTAATCCTAGTTAATTTCCATCCCACCCATGAAAGAATGAATGAGGCCTCTGTTTCAGGAGGCCACCCAGTTTTATGAGAATCTGCAGTGAATTAGAAAATCTGTCAGTGCTCCTGGAGGATATGCCCCGTCATTCCACCTGTAAAGAAGGGGGGAAAAAAGAAAAGAAAATGCGCTTTTGTCTATTATCTCGTAGGCTTACCTGACATGAGTTAACCCAGAGGTCAATAACATCCGTGGAGCGTTGCAGGAACCACTGGGCTGGAGAGAGATGAACTGAGAGAGAGCTTTGTTTCGATTCTGAACACCAAATCTGCTCAGTGTTTAAGTAACTGTGAGGAAAAAAATGCTTGCTTACATTTATATAAGGCATAATAATAATAATAATAATACATATATTCTAACTTCATGTACTGAATTGACAAATTTGACAATTTACACTATCATCATGAATGTAAATACTATATATACAGTATACATACTCACAGCGGCACAGTGGCTTACTGAGAACATCCCCTGCTCCCTGTGCATATTATCCCTGTGCTTGGTCGGTTGCCTCCAGGTACTCCGGTTTCCTCCAACAGTCCAAACACATGCAGAATAGGCTAAATGTGGACCCCGCCTCGTGCCCTAAGTCTCCAGGTCCCCTGCGACCCTGTATACAGGACACATTATAGACATGGTGTATACTCACCTGCCACTTCATTAAGTATATCTTGTAGTATTGGGTTGACCCTTAATTCTTCATGGCATAAATAACAAGGTGTTTCCCATTCTACCACATCACAAAACTTCCTCCATTGGACTGAGATCAATGGAGGCCATTTGAATACATTAAGCTCATTGTCAGGTTCAAGAAACCAGTTTGAGACGATTTTAGCTTTGTCACATGACACTCATAAAGGCATGGACATGGTCAGCCACCATACTGAACAGAACGGACGCATGCTTTCATCTTGTATGGATTAAACAGACTTGCCAACATTTTTTATAATCCTGTATTAACCAATTTTGGTGAGCCCATGTGAACTGTTTCTTCTTAGCTGACAGGAGTGGGACTCATTGTGGTCTTCTGCTAGTGTAGCCCATCTACTTTATGGGCATTCTTTGGTATACCTCAAGTGTAATGTTGAAATGAGATGTTATTTGAGTTACAATTTGCCACCCAGAGTAAAAAAATAAATTAATTAGAATGTTATATATACTCTTCAAAAAAAATAAAAGGATAACTTAAACAACACAATGTAACCCCAAATCAATCACACTTCTGTGAAATCAAACTGCCCACTTAGATTGACAAAAACACTGATTGACAATCAATTTCACATGCTGTTGTGCAAATGGAATAGACAACAGGTGGAAATTATAGGCAATTAGCAAGACACCCCCAATAAAGAAGTGGTTCTGCAGGTGGTGACCACAGACCACTTCTCAGTTCCTATGCTTTCTGGCTGATGTTTTGGTCACTTGAATGCTGGTGGTGAGTCTACAACTCACACGAGTGGCTCAGGTAGTGCAGCTCATCCAGGATTGCACATCAAGCTGTGGCAAGAAGGTTTGCTGTGACTGTCAGCGTTGTGTTCAGAGCATGGAGGCGCTACCTGGAGACAGGCCAGTACATCAGGAGACATGGAGGAAGTCGCAGGAGGGCAACAACCCAGCAGCAGGACCGCTACCTCTGCCTTTGTGCAAGGAGGAACAGGAGGAGCACTACCAGAGCCCTGCAAAATGACCTCTAGCAGGCCACATATGTGCATGTCTCAAACGATCAGAAACAGACTCGATGAGGGTGGTATGAGGGCCCGACTTCCAAAGGAGGGTGTGTGCTTACAGCCCAACACCGTGCAGGACGTTTGGCATTTGCCAGAGAACACCAAGATTGGCAGATCCGCCACTGGCACCCTGCGCCCATCGCAGATGAAAGCAGGTTCACACTGAGCACATGTGACAGATGTGACAGAGTCTGGAGATGCACTGGAGAACGCAGCGTGACCGGTTTGGTAGTGGGTCAGTAATGGTGTGGGGTGGCATGTGCTTGCCAGAGGTAGCCTGACTATCATTAGGTACCGAGATGAGATCCTCAGACCCCTTGTGAGACCATATGCTGGTGCGGTTGGCCTTGGGTTTCTCCTAATGCAAGACAATGCTAGACCTCATGTGGCTGGAGTGTGCAAGAAGGCATTGATGCTATGGACTGGCCCACCCTTTCCACAGACCTGAATCCAATCGAGCAGATCTGGGACATCATGTTTCGCTCCATCCAACAACGCCACAGACTGTCCACGAGTTGGCAGATGCTACCTCATCAGAAGCATGCCCAAGCGTTGTATGGAGGTCATACATGCACGTGGAGGCCACACACACTACTGAGCCTCATTTTGACTTGAGGACATTACATCAAAGTTGGATCAGCCTGTAGTGTGTTTTTCCACATCACTTTTGAGTGTGACTCCAAATCCAGACCTCCATGGGTTAATAAATTTGATTTCCATTGATTTTGTTGTCAGCACATTCAACTATGAAAAACAACAAAGTATTTAATACGAATATTCCATTCATTCAGATCTAACATGTGTTATGTTAGTTTTCCCTTTATTGTTTTGAGCAGTGTATATGGTATTATTTATATTTTTATATATAAATTACTGTACTTAGAAAAAATATATATGACTGCATTCTAACACCACCCACTTAGTAACATCATTGGTTTCGTTGCATTTCTTCATCTACATTCACCAAATATAAACAAATGAAAGTCCAGACGAGGCCTGCAGTGTGTGTTTTTCCTGGGACTTTTTGTTTGCTTAATGTTTGTGTTCATTTGAATAGTAATGGACATGGCATGTAAATGGACTCTGAATGCTGAACAAAGAAGTCTGCCTCCCAGGTGCCCTATTCATGCCTAGGGGGGGAAAAAAAGGCAAGTGTGTGTTTGTGTGGTGGGGGGAAGAAATTTCCCAGTGTGTTTATATTTCATTCATTCTAATCAATAAAATCAGACTTTGTACATCGTTCTTTCATAAGCAGTACGCCGTTCCGGTTAGTGAGTGGAAAGAGCAGGAGGGTCGGAAGGATTTGCCTAATTTAAGTGGATAATTTACAAGTCCTCTGTGTGTTTTTCAACAGCGTCACCCACCCGAGACGGACAGCTTTGCATTCAGTCAGCCATACGCAATGTGGCCACAAATTAAACAACTTTGCCGTAATGATCTTGCGGCCGAAGTGCCGGCTGTCTCTGATGTTTCACAAACAGAAACAAAAGATGAAATGCTCCGTATCAAAGTGCTGAAGGCGAAACTAATTAGTGTTTAGCACTGCTTAGCAATGATCCGTTCCTTTGCCCCAGGCTGTCTCTTTTGATTTTTTGGCAAGACACATTACTTGAACATTCACAATAAAATCCCCCAATTTTTTTCCTCTTCATCTGAGTGCCGATCAGTATGAGTGAACAATAATGATAGAAACACAGCCCTGTACATGCTTGGGATTTTCCTGATGGCAGCGGTGTATGCACGGTTCCAAGTTACCCTTTCATTCTCCTGGACATCATCTCTGTATTGAACTGTAGGGTAAATATCACTATATGAGATATTCAAGTTGCATTGGTCCACATTAATCAAATGCATACTTTCGAAGAGGTGGTGGATGGGGTTAGATCATTTTTTTAATGAGTGTGTGTTAGGATGTTAATCAGTGCGCGGTGTGTATGTTTAGGCAAAGCTGCTGATTAATGAACTGCTTTACCGGACCTTATGGCATCAGCATCTGGCAGTTGAAATTCAAATCACTCTGTGAGCGTGTTTCAAAGAGAAATCTTTCATACTATGTGCAATCTTTTATAAATAGCCTTATTGCTGAAGTAATATACAGGATGATGACGCTGAAGACTAGTTTAGATTAGATTTGATTTCAATTCGACTAGATTAAATTAGTATGCACCGTTACTATAGAAACAGTTATATGTTATATGAGAACAATGCACTACATCAGACCAATCAGATTTTACACATTTAAAATGCAGAAAATATTTTAATATACAAGATATTTTTGAAGTGTGGCCCCTATTCCTTAAATAATGGTGTGGCTTGGTTGATCGATAACTCCTGTATCTACAGTACTGTAGCTAAAAACCAAATTGAGTATTATCAGCATTTTGTTAAAAAAGCAGGAATGAACAATGAAACGAGGACACCAGTATAGAAGAGCATGAGTACATACAACTAGATTATCCATCAAAGAAAATGCAAACGCCTCTGCTACTACTGTAGATGTGGAAATAGGCTGAGCATAAAGCCATATCCAAAAAGGCAGCTTCAAACTTTTAATGTCAGCCTTTTTTACTGTGGAAAGCCATGTTGTGCATCCATGCGTCCAATCTCATAAATGAAGGGTTAAACATCACCTGTTCTTCATACACAGATTCAAATTTCCTGTAGCTTGGGGTGTGTGTATGCCTGCATGCGTGTGTTTTTTGAAAGAAGGAAGGAATTGGTAAAAATGCATTAAGCCGTCCTATAATTCTTTGCTCCTGTGGATCTGTTTTGACCTGAAGAATCCCTTTTTTTCATTTTCCTCTAAACATATTCCCAATCGATAAAGATTTAAAAAGATGGCAGTGTTTATCACTAACTATTAGTATGAATATTATACCCAAACATCGCATACATCCATTTCTCTGCAATACTCATGCCATCACTTTATTCCATACTGATGACAATCACTAACATTAACTGGACTATATACTGCAAGTTCATTTAGTTGGTTCAAGTGATTGTTTTTCTATAAAACCAAATTGGCATAGAAATACCCCAATAATTAAAACACCCAAACATTACAATAAAAATAAAAAAAAACTTTTAAAAAAATATAAAACTTTATTCCTACAAAACTAATCAAAAATTAATCCTTAATTTATATTTAAGCAAACTCCTAAATGGAATTTATAAGCCATTTGCATATAAATAATATAATAATAATAATTATTATTATTATTATTATTATTATTATTTCCTTTTTTTTTCTTATATGAACTCAACCAATTATGGTCCCAAGCTTGTCTGCAAAAGTTGGTGAGAAACAAAAAGCAGGCGCTGGATTCCTGGTGGACAGGCAAAGTGCCACAAGTGTCATTGCCTTCCCGCCAATATCAAGCCATCGAGCAGTGCTCACCATACATGGCACCATTAAGCCCCACATTTGTTTTTCATCTATGCACCAACTGACACTGCCCTGGGTGCTTGAAAGTAAAACTTTTACCATCAGTTTCAAACTACACTGTACAGATGTCATGATCCCACAGACCAATATGATCATTGTCACTGGGAACTTTAACGCTCACATTAGTGCAGATTAATGCAGATGGAGAAAGAAAAAAATTTTTTGATCTTCATCCAAAGGTGTTTGTGTCATGATGGGACCCAACTGTGGGTCAAATGATTACCTCATACATGCCAAGCAACAGCCCAGACTTCAACATGCCAAACAACAAGCCTCCCAAGTCAGCCAAGCTGAAATGGAAATATCTATTGGAACCTGTCTGTAAACAGGAATTTCAGCTTGCACTAACCAACAGAATTGCACTACTGGGCCAATCAGTAGATGTGGATGAAGAGGAGACACAAATCTCAGAGACCATCCTGAAATGTTCCAAACCACTGTGTCTATCAATCTGTTGTCAAACACAGCCATGGATGAACACAATCCTTCACTCTTCTCACATTGTGGTCAACTCTATTATGAGGAAAATATTTGAGGGCAAGTGAGGATTACAGTATGATGTGAATGGGTGCATAACTGATCTCATATTTGCTGACGACAGCACCATATTTGCCAACAGCGACACTGAGGCCACAGACATCCTGCATGGTATTGCTCGCATTGCCTCACCTAATGGCTTAAAAATGTAACGTGGACAAGAACAATATCCTAACAACCCATTGTTCAAAGGCCATTTCAAATCTCGAAGGCACATGAATAGAGCAGGTTCAAGAATTCAAATAGGTCACTGGTCCAGGAAAAGAAAGTAGCATCAACCTCTGCCATCCAGAAGGATTGTCCAGCGTTTCAGCAGGAGTGGCCAAGCAATTGCGACATTTGTTTAACTCAAGTGGTGTCTTTGGAAGAAGACCAACATTATCCATCAAGACTATAAGATGCCTCCTTAGGATGCTGATCGTGCCAATCCTCCTTATATGGTTCAGAAATTTAGACCCTGCTCAAGCCAGGTTTAAGTAAACTTGCATGCCTGTCGTATTCTGAGAATTTCACTACACAATCATTTCCCCAATGACACCATTTGATCATGATGCAAATATTAGAGCTAGTGTCCAAGTTCATAATTCAGCTGCGACAAATAGAAATGGTTCTGGCATGTCTGTTTGATGGACACCAATCAATAATCAAAAGCACTGCTCTGGTGACAGCGACCCCCCCTGGGTGAAAATCATATGATCTTCTCCAAAAGAAAACATGGGTCAAATAAGTAGAGGAGGACATATGGACCACTGTTGCCATGGATTGTAAAATGCATGGAATGGTGTCATGAAGGAACGTTCAGAAACCTGTAGCACCCAAAGAGCCATATTGGTCAATCTGCTTCTCCAGCTATGGTATGAACTAAACTGAATCTTATACTAATACTGTATATTATAGTTACTTTCATTGTCCCTTCAGTCAGTCAGATGTTACCTTTTGAACTGCAAGTAAACATATCTTGAATCTAGTACAAGCTACTTGATATTTCTTAGAAATAAACAATAGACCAAATATAACCCATTTGTAGACTACTAATTGTTAAGTGTAAAATTCAGATGCAGACTAGATATAATATATCATTATACAGATACAATATACAAGATGTATATAAACTTTGTGCATGCAAAAACAAATCCCTTATCCTGATATGCTCTGGAGTCATGAAATCAAACACAGGTTGTAAATCTAGAGAAGAACCACCACCATTGCTGCCAGTTGCTTTGAGGTTACAACCCAGATAAATGATTCCATTTTAATCTGTACAGTCGGATCCAAAAGATAATTCTCAGACTTTTGGTCCCTGCTGTGTATTTAATAACAGATGGAGCCGTTAGCAATCGTAAATAACGTGATGTGCATTCATAGCTTGAAGCAAAAAGCTCATCCTAGTCATTTCTTACATGAGAAGCCATTGTATTTAAAAGGTCAGGTCTTCCACTTTTATTCACAAAAGACCTACTGCCCAAAGCTTTTCTGTCATTGAGAGCAGAGACGTTGATATTCACAGCACTCTCTGGTGTCACCTTTGCTTTGTTTTGCAGCATTTCTCCACCTTTTTCCCTGGGGAAATGCTTCCAAAAGACGCCCAAATGCTATTCTTGTACCTGTAAAATACGGCGTCCCGTTTTCCCCTGGGCAACTTTACCCTCACGCTGTCTGTTATGAAAGTGACAACAAGTGTCTTTTGGGAAGATTTTGATTGTGTGACCTGGCAGAGTGCTCAAAGAGAAAAGAATAGAGCAGATGAAGAATGAATGTATTGTGTATTGTGTGGTGTGACATTTGCGTGACAACGCAAGCAAAAACACATAGTGAAGGACATCCCCATTACTGAAAGAGTCCAGAAGTCCAAAAACAGACTGTTCTTATTGACTGGCATACATATACAGTATCTTCGTATAAAAAGTGTCAGCTAAAAAACTTGTATAAATGTTTTAATACTAATTGTGTTGCTATATGTTATATATTGATATATATGATAATATTGTGGGAAACATATGATATTGTAAATATTATATTAATATAATATAAACCAGACTATTTTTCTTTTCCTGAAGTGTGTATACATTTTATGGACTATTAAAACCATAATTTTTCTCAGCGTACTGCATCTTCTGTGTCTGGGTATGTGAGCAGTTGGGATTAAGGGCCCAAGCACCCAACAGAGGCAGTCAGTGGCCCATGACTATCTGATCTGTGACGCAACATCATAACCCCCTGGACTACCCCTGCCCCTTAACGAATATCTTATATAAATCTACCTGATCAACAAGACTGGTTTAAAACATGCGCATACAGTAGTCCCCCAATGTACCATTCACCTCAATAGAAGTGATCAGCAATTATGTGTTTGTTTCTGAAATGTGCTTCTTTAGTTTTTCTCTGGACTTCTGAAGCTAATGAAGCCAACAATTAAGGGAATGTTATAGGCACCGGGTTAGTGTGGTATCATCTATTACTATTATTACAAACTATGTACAAACCATGACAGTCTTTAGCTCCATTTTAAAGACAATTATGTCATACATTGTCATAAACCACATATTTGAGACATTGATCAACTAGATACAGCAGACCGAGGTCAGCGAATGAGCATATGCGATGTTTTAATGATAGAATTAGCTTAATTATCTTCCCTTATCTTCACTGTTCTTACATTAGCTTTATAGCTTCGGTACAAAACAAACCAAGCCATGGCTGATCAAATACACTGGGCTTAAGAGGGGCTATTAGCTACAATTTCAGATTTTACATGAATTACGGACAGCTCTTACACACTGATTGTACTGGAACCCCAAAAGTTACAGGATCTATGAGAAATCGTTGAAATATGTCGTCACTGGGATTTCTTTCTATTATTGTTGTCATTTTCTTTTGGATCACATTAAAACATTGCTTCATGATTCGGATTATATAGCCTGCAATTGGACATGAAGGATAATTTGACATTAGTTGCTTGGTCAAATTTGACTTCCCGTTTGTCTTTTTCTGTTTTATTGAACCTATTATGTAGTGATTGAGAGTTTGATTTGTGTCCCAAATATTTGTATGTTTCTTCTTTTCTCTGTGTTTTTCATCCTCTCCCTTGTGTGTTTATGCAGATACACAGAGCCATTTGCTTCCAAATAGCAATCATTAACAGTCATGTAAACACTGCGATGAGCACCAACTACACAGCGGATTCTTTCTAATAGTGCATAGCAATTGCTATTTGAAAAAAAAAAAAAAGACGGCAGATTAGTTGTGCATCTCTAACAAGCCACATAAATAAGACCATGTGAGTGATTAAGGCCAGATGTGTGGGTTTGTGTGTTACACAGTTGTAGAAAGTTCCAAATGTCTGAGTCAAGTTCTATCATCATCATCAGTTATCAAACGTTGATGTATTTGATGTCAAATTCGATTTCCCATTTCTCAAACATCACTCCGCAGAACAAGAAAGTTCAATGCTGGGTGTTATGTCGCAGTCAATGAACTGAGGAAAAAAGTGATCAGAACATTCTACATTTTGCTTACATGAAATCATATAGTCACTTGTTGTTGTTTTTTTCTGTATCAGCATCTGTACATATATATATATATA
>QMIH01000027.1:319184-330250 GCA_003987875.1 Clarias batrachus | reverse complement strand
TTTTTAAGTTTATATTCAAAGCTGTCTTGGTTAATCATATGAATCATTTTAGTGAATCGATTTGATTGACTCGGATCACCAATAGGGGAGTTTTCATCTCCTAGAGAGCTCATTTCCATTTTTCTGGAACAACAAACAATAGGCAACATTTTGATAGTAATTGTGCTTCTTTGCATTACATTATTATCTCTGCAAATTGTTCCATGAAATCTTCTCAACTTAGTCATTAACGAAATAAGGTTGCGTTGCCATGTTATAAAATCTGTTTAAATAAGTGGAAAATCAGGGGCTAAACAGAAAATTGTTCACCCCGATGCCAAGAGATCAGAAATCTGTGAGCTCAGTTGGCTGCAGTTGGGAGGTGGCATATGATAGGCAGAGCTGGCTGATAAGTGCAAATTGGTGACCAACTGGCACGAGAATGGGGGGGGATGTATCAAGGAACATAAAAAAAATGTTGCATGTGTGAGACGTCTGTGCAACCGCTCAAATGACACTTCAGTAATACAATTCTATCTTCAAAGTTTGACCGACATCTCATGCCAGTGGTCTGTTCCTGTCCTAAATGATGCCAGAAGGCAGACAGTCTTCCTTCAAGTGCTGCCATTACCAAAAAGTGGATAAATAAACAGGCATTTGGGACGTACCACAAGCTCAGTGTGTTATTTTTCAAACTGATGTCAGTGTGTTGCAGTGAGTGGAGATTTTTTTTGTGCCCTTTGATGGTGACATATACTGTAGATAAACTCCACTTTTAAAATCTTTTCAAATTGTTAAATTTTTTAAAAATGTAATTATATGTTATATCCATATTACATGTATTCCTGTACGTATTTGTCTACAACCTTGTGTTTATTGTCAGGTTCTGCCTGGTTGACTATATGTAGTGTAAAAAGCAACCTTGTGTTCATTGTGTTCCTGTCTGAACGATCAGTTCATGGGGAACTTAAGCTGAGATAGCCTATACACTATGTGTCCAATACAAATACACTGAAGAAACAGGATGTTGAATATTCTACCTAAAATAAATAGGGGCAGTGTATGTCGGATTTTTTTGTGCTGTATTCTCCTAATAGAAAGAGAGAGAGAGAGTGATAGAGAGAGATAGAGCACCCAAATTTGCATTTTTGTAAATCAGTTTCATCCACAGAAATAAAAACATGGCGCAAAGGCACGAGCATGAAAATATACAAAACAAACCAAAGCGTACTGTTGTTTTAGTGCATTTAAATGGTAAACAAACACACTGCAGACAAGCTGTGGGATTGGGGGTAATGCAGGTAGGCACGTGCATGCACACACACACACACACACACACACACACACACACACACACACACACACACACACACACACAATCTCTATAACTTTACCTCCCATGACAGTTAGAATCATTATCAGGAAATCAGGGGGAAAAAAATCTTGTGTATGTGTGGTCAGTGCCATTTTTAATATGGTGTTGGTGTGTTTTTGCACCAATTTAATTCAGTAAAATATTTGGAAATGTGTGTAGTAATAAGTATTATACATTGTAAAACCTGAATTAGTATATGAATAATGGTCATTATCGCCATTGACCAGTCACAGATCATCATTGTTCCCATTGATCAGTCACTCATAACCATTATCCCAATTGACCAGTCACTGATCATCATTGATCCCATTGATCAGTCACTAATCACCATTGCTCCCACTGACCAGTCACTAAACACCATTGCTCCCACTAACCAGTCACTAATCACCATTGCTCCCACTGACCAGTCACTAATCACCATTGCTCCCACTGACCAGTCACTGATCATCATTGATCCCATTGATCAGTCACTAATCACCATTGCTCCCACTGACCAGTCACTAAACACCATTGCTCCCACTAACCAGTCACTAATCACCATTGCTCCCACTGACCAGTCACTAAACACCATTGCTCCCACTAACCAGTCACTAATCACCATTGCTCCCACTGACCAGTCACTAATCACCATTGCTCCCACTGACCAGTCACTAATCACCATTGCTCCCACTGACCATTCATTAATCACCATTGTTCCAATTGATCAGTGACTTATCACCATTGTTTCCAACAATCAAGAATTGTTTCCAGTGATGAATCACTAGTAACCAGTAACCAGTTCCTAATAACCATTGTTCAACAATCACAGATCCTTACTGTTTCCAATGACTAATCACTGACTACTGTTCTGTCCAACAACCAGTCCCCAGTTCCCTGCCACCTAGTTCCCATTGTTCCCATTTACTCATCACTCATTAACATTGTTCCAAATGACCAGTCATTGATTAGCATTGTTCCAAATTGCCAAACAATTAACTTTTTTTAACTATACTTGTCTATATTTACAAGAAATAGAGGTGTTTCATTTTGTGTTCTAGACAGAAATTATAGCATTTTATAGCATACACATCTATGTAATTTATGGTGCTATTACTATTGGCATTAAGGAATGGTAATTAGCCTAATCTGCATGTCTTTGGACTGTGGGAGGAAACTGGAGCAACCAACGGAAACCCACCAAGCATGGGGAAAACATGCAAAGTCCACGTACATAGAACAGAGGTGGGAATCAATCCTAGAGATGCGAGGCAACAGTGCTATCTACTATGCAACCATGTATAATAAATGTATTTATAATGATTTTTTATTACATTTTATTTTAAGTGGCTTCAGGTGTCTCGTCTCATCGTCTATACAGTTCTATCCTGTATTCAGGGTCACAGGGGGCCTGGAACCTATCCCAGAAAACTCAGGGCACAAGGCAAGGTAGAGCCTAACAGGCACAAACATATACACACTCACATTACTGGCAATTTGGGAATGCCAATTATCCTTATCTGCATGTCTTTGGAAGGAAACCGGAGTACATGGAGGAAACACACTAAGCATGGGGAGAACATGCAAACTCCATGCATGCAGACCTGAGGTGGGAACCAAACCCATGACCCTGGAGCTGCGAGGCAACAGTGCTATCTACTAGAATTATTCTAATTACATTAGAAAATACTTTTATTTCAAGTGGCTCCAGATGTATGTTTTATTCTCTGTTTGAATGATTAAGTGGCTTCATCGTGTAACACATTTTGTTATTCAAAAGACCAGGATGATTTATTTACAATACAAATCAAACTATATTGTCATCTACTGACTTCTAGTGACATTTTGACTATAATAAGATGTGTGTGGAAAAACTCACTCTCACTCATTCTCCGTACCACTTATCCTGTACAGGGTCACTGGAGGCCTATTCCAGGGGATTCGGGTGATTAGACAGGGTACACTCTGGACGGGGTGCAAACCCATCAAAGGGCAACCACTTGCAGTGTAGAACATGCACACAGACTCAAAGTAAGTATCAAACCCCGACACTGGGGGTGCAAGGCCACCGTGCTAAACACTACCCCATCATGCCTGCATTTGAGGGAAAGCTATTGTGCTTTACTCTCTAATCCGATAATCCTTTCAGTGTATTAATAACTGAAAAACGAATTATTTCTCTCAAGATAAAATTCCAATGTAAAAAAAAAAATTCAGGTGCCGTGTGCCAGCAGCCCATCAGTAGCTTACTGAGTGAACAAGCATTAATTGATGCAGACGTGTAAACGCAGCTACACATGGAAGCACTTACAGCATTAGAGACCTCCTGGCTGCTGTATCAGTGTGTGTGCATGTGTATGGGTGTCTGTGATGGAGATGGAGTCTGTCTTTTATCAGTCTCCATTTGAATGGACAGCATTTGTGCTGCACACGTTAATTTGTGTGAGTGCAGGGCAGCAGGTGGGGCTCGCTGTCTCGTCTTAATCACATGACAACAGAGTCTCCACACCTGGACATTGCACGCGTGCACACACACACACACACACACACACACACACACACACACACACACACACACACACACACACACACACACACACACATGTGCTTTTCTGCTTTTGTCTTTCCAAAATATCAGAGTGATAGTTCTGTCCAGCCACATTCTTTTCTCAGTCTTGTGCGATGGACAGAATATGAGACAATATGAGTTTTTCAACAAAGAGAAAGAGTACGCTGTTCTTATGTGAACCTCTGAATCGAACAGATTTCATAAAAATTCTCCAATGGTATCATTTCCAATAATAGAATGTAGACATAATGTATTTAAAAAATTCTTTAAACTCTCCAGTTGACCCAAATGATACTAATTCTACTGTGGATGATCATCTTTTCTACAATAACTGCTCATTCGCTGGAATACTCTTCGACTACAAATAACAGGTTCGAAAAGAAAAAAAAATGCATGCTGTTATTTAACAAATAAAGGCAGGCATACCACATTGTGGTTTAAATGCTCAAATTGGTCAGAAGGTGTGCATAATGTTTACATAGCATCATGGCTTGGAATGTACCGTCATTTTGTATTTTACATTATATTATATTTGTATAATAATTGTACCAGAAATAATAGTTAAAAGTAATAGTAATAGTGAAATGTTATTATTTTTATATTAACTACTCATACTGTACACGGCGACTTGTTTGATATAATATAAGACTGTTCAAGTCAAACCAGGACTTTTGATAGTGCAGAATAGCAGAACAAAGTTATGAGTGCTATCATAACGACCTTTATTTCTCTATATAATCCCCTGCTACACTAGTGCACTTATCGCAGTTTTTCACTAGTGCTTGGATATCTTCAAGGTAGAAAGTGGTGTTCGTGAATGATTGTGTGTACAGTTCTCAAATATGGATGCTTCTCTATCACAAGTTATCCATCAACTCTCAAAGACGAGACGTTCTACTTGCTAAAAGTTCACAGGAACGACTGCGATCGAGAGTTCCAAGAAACCGCGGTCGAGATCATCCTCCATGGATTTACATCTTTCTTTAAAACTTTTTGCACCATTCAAGAGTCTCATCACTTGAAGTCTTTTGGAAATATCAATAAATTTGATTCATTCTTCTTTTCATGAGACAACAAGTCCCGGTTTAACTTAAACACCAATCACAAATACAAGTTGTTATATATATACCAAATACCAGAGTAAAATTACCTATAATGGGTAATGATGTGGTGATATTGTCCAGTTTCTAGGCAAAATGACAAGCCGTTAAAATATCTTGAGAGAGAGAGAGAGAGAGAGAGAGAAAGAGAGAGAGGGGGGGGGGACTGGTGAAGGAATGGCTGTTTATCATGGCATTTACATAGTCTTATAAAATCAGTGGGGTACTTTACATTTATGGAAGGAGTCTCTTGTGTCAGAAGGTTTCCACTAATAAAAACAGGACTGGAGACTTTGCATACCTTTGTAGTTTTTATTTAGAGTCACAAAAAGAGAGGCTGGTGATGGGAGGAATGTTTTAAGCTCCTACTTTGTAATAGATTGTAATATGAATATGTTCCTCAACATTAATTATAAATTGATAATTATACATTTTAAAAAATACCGTTTTGGTATGAGAGAAAACAAAGACTTCAGGACATACTTACTGTATGTATTTGTCTTGGCGCTCATCACCTCCATTGTTATAACATTCCTATAACATTATGCATCTTGTTTATGGAAAAGTGATTTTTTTTTTTAAACCACTATCATCGAACTTTGGGAAGACATTATAAATGGCATCAAGACAAGTGTAGTCTATAATCATTTCTCCTTGCATTGGGACAATTTGCTGCAATTGAGAACTGAACATCAGCTTGGTCCAGTTCTGATTCACCACTGCACTGCCAGATTAAGCATTTCTATCGAAGTGAATCCTGAAAAGTCAATGCAACCCAGACAGGGAAATAATATTCGTTATTTTTGAAAGTGATACATGCCTGGCTGCTGCTCAATAACACAGTAATTTACTGGTGGAGGACAATTTAGTCAAACATGTCTCCAGAAAACTTTACAGTGCTTGTGGTTCTAGTGATAATCTCTGGTTATGTCACTGAATTCTAACGGTACTGTTATGGTAAGATGCAAAGCGCCAGCCTGGGGTAATTGCTAAGTAGGGAACACTTCGAAATCCATTTTGAGGCTGTTAAAAAGTGCGCTGTCTTTCCATCTCTGTCTCGTCTGGCTGAATGGAGAGATGATTTGTGCTCGACTGGACACATGCTGACAGGAAAAACACAGACTCCCACAATTTTTCGGGGTCAGTGACACTGAGGCCCCACAGTTATTTGCATAATTATTTAGGGTTTCAGATGTCAAGAAAGGCAGAGTGACAATGCATACTGTAGGAGCGAGGAAAAAAAGAGAATTAAATATTTAAAGGCATTTATAGAAAGAGACAAAGTAGGGGAGATAAAGATAGAGGGACAGAAGGAGCTGTCATTACAAGCTGATAGACAGATGCATGTATGAGTGAACAAAGTAAAAGCAGACTGCAAGACTGAGATTGACAGACAGAGAAAAAAATAAAAAGGCAGTGAGACAGAAGAGTGCTGTGTGTGTGTGTGTGTGTGTGTGTGTGTGCGTGCGTGCGTGCGCGTGCGTGTGTGTGCGTGCGTGTGTGTGTGTGTGTACTTTGCACTGTATGAGCACTCTCTCTCTGAGGCGCCGTCATCTTCCTAACGATTTCTTTATTTTTGCAGGAAAAGCGAATCGTCAGGGGAACAGCCCCGCTTCCGCTGCAGACCCGTCGCCCTGCCGTCTGCACCTCCACCTTCAGGGAGCGCGGCTCTCCTTTCATCCCTCCACCCTTTCATCCTCCACGCCATCAATATCATTCCTGCAGACCCCTGAGACACTGCGAGGCCTTACGGAGAAAAACAAACCACACCGCATTTCTGCTCTGAATCACACACCACACACGCAACATGCGTTATGACTTTCAGCTACATGTGCATGAGATATGAAGTTACACCAAGGTGCTTACTTGTTTGTGTGTGTGTGTGTTTTAGAACTAAACAATATTCTGTTACATGCTGCTGTTTACTTTCATTTTTCATTTTTTGTTTTTTCTACTTTCTGGAACTAACTAACTGGTGGAGCTGGCGACTGACAGTTAGCAATGTGTAATTAACACGAGTGAAAGTTGTTTTCGATTTTTAACTGTACTATATAGTGAAACTATAACCACGTAGGTGGTGGACAGTCCTGAATTTCTTGTAATTTTCTTTTTAGATTTCCACTTATACCACTTTAGAATGTCAGCCTTGGTTAAATCCCAGATAACATTAAATTGAAAGCTAGTGCACTAGGGTGTACAATCACTTGTTCACCACACCAAGTAGTTCCACTGATTAGGAGTTAAAGATGGATTTGGGATTCAGCTATGTGTTATAAGGTAATAGCCTCTGCAGCTTGGTTTTAGGCTTAAATAAAACAACACAGAGGTGATTCAGAATGACCTCTTTATGTAGACAAAGTATGACAAAGTTAAAATGACGTAATGTGATCAGATGTGTTCTCTTGCTAAAAGTGATTCCATGACTGATTTGGTATGAGGGTTTTGGCAGGCAGCTGCTCTGTCCTCAGTACTGTGGACTGTACTGACCTAGTTTCACCCATGCTGCGACCAACAGTATAATTACCGATTGTACAATACCGGGGACACAGAGTGATATATATATACAGTAGTACATATAGAGGTTTCCATTCATGGGGAGCCTCCATTCCAAACCTGACCTGACCAAGTAACTGCCATATAGTATACAAGAGGATATAACTTTTGAGTATAGTTGTACAAAGCAATATACAGTTCTATACTGTAATATAACATATCACACAGTACTGACTATAATAGTAGCAGTAATAAAATTGCTGACCAACTCTGCTATATTATGCTATGCTATGCTATGCTGCGCTATATTATACCAATATGATATATATTAGGTTTATTCAGTACAGGATGCTATACCATACAATACATATGGGATATATCCATTAATACAACTATAGTATACTACACTATACTACACTGTACTGTACTATACTATACTATACTATACTATACTACTATACTATACTATACTATATTTTACCTATACTGCATTATTCTATAATATACTAAGCTATGCTAAGCTACACTATGCGGCATACTGTATAACAGTTAATACAGTGCACATTACTATACTATGCTATAATATACTGTAATATACTATGTAGCATGTAACAGTACAGTACACA
Organism: Clarias batrachus; assembly: GCA_003987875.1. NCBI lineage: Eukaryota > Metazoa > Chordata > Actinopteri > Siluriformes > Clariidae > Clarias > Clarias batrachus. Next base: position 322,132 of record QMIH01000027.1, on the reverse strand, counting down.
TTAGTATACTATACTATACTATACTATATTATACTATACTATATAGGATATTACATTGAACACAGTACACATCACTAAACTATACAGCATTATTCTATACTATACTAAGCATATAACAGTTAATACAGTGTACATTACTATACTATGTTATATTATGCTATACTATACTATAATATACTGTAATATACAATGTAGCATTTAACAGTAAATATAGTACACATTACTATACTATAGTGTGCTATAATATACTTTACAGCATATTATAGTTAACACAGTACAAAAATACTACACTGCGTGTACTGAGACTCCTGATTGCATTCATGTGCACTTTTAATTTTTTATTTCTCTGTTATTGTTTTGCCACAGCAGCAATACAGTCTGTGTGTATCATTATCGGCAAAATTACATTGGTCGTGTAAGAGTTTGCATGCAAAAGCCAAGTGAGGAAAAGCAGTTAAATCCCAACATTCCCCTTTTTAACTGAACACAGTCCATCTCTAAAACCATAAAATATCATTATTCTTACAGAACCTCCAGTTATGTCTTGGAGCGTACCAGGGATTTAGTTCTATCGTGACTTTTAGGCTTATAAATGACACTATGCGACATGAAATGCAAAAATTGCGTAGGTTTGCTTTTTTGATGCCCAAAGTCATCACACGCAATACAAGATTATGCGTTTTTGCCATTTAGTGCACTGCATGCATGGAAGAATATTAGATTTAGACACACTTTGCTGGAGGGTATGTGTGAACAGTCTCAGCTGGCACATCCACTGTGTGTGTGTGTGTGTGTGTGTGTGTGTGTGTGTGTGTGTGTGTGTGTGCGTGTGTGTGTGTGTGTGTGTGTGCCATGTTGAAATGACAGTGGAAAACTGGGGAATTTTGAAGGGTAGCACAGCAACAAGGCCACAGAGCAAAGCAAAATGTTTTTTTTTCCTCCCCGAGCAGCACATAATCAGAAACAGCCTCCAATCATGAAACACAAGTTGAGCTCAACCTACATCAATCCACATTTTTTTCTTTCTTTTTCTTTTTTTCTGAGTGCAGCTGATTGCTCCAGATGGAAATTATGATTATAAACATATAAATATTGCAGGACTTGTAAAAATCAATCATTCAGGTGAACTGAGAAGTGTACAATGAGTTACCAGTTTATTACTTACAGCTATCAAGGACCTACTTCTATTGAATGAATATGAGGCTTTAAATAGTTAAAAGGATTTCCATATAGACCCTAGATTATCACTCCTAAATCAAAGTTTCTTGAACTTCTAGATTTCTTAGACAATAAAATTCTCAAGTCACTACATATCCATCACTTCCATATGCACAAGTTTTCTTAAACACTATATACATAGAAAGAGAACAATATTCCCCAGGGTTTATAGACAGCCTAGATTTTCTAGATATATACAGTAGATTCTCTAGTCTGCACACTTACACTTTTCAGGTTTCAGACCGCTAGACTCCCTAGACACCCAAATTGTCTAGACCCTAAATGTACATTCCAATTCCATAATGCCTAACCTATGCCCAGATTTCCTTGACACTGGGATGTTGTAGACATCAAGATTTTTAACACTTCCAGCGAGGCTAGATTTCACTAGACAGACTGGTAAGCCTAGATGTCCATCTCCAATTGAAAGTCCAGATTCCCCAGAGCCCTAGTTTCCCAAAAGTCTTCATACTGTATATCACACCTGGAGAGCATGGATTTCCTAAACCTGTAGATTTTTGTATTTTCTATAAACCCTGTATTTTCCAGACCTCTAGCTTTCCATAAATATTGGTCTTCAAGTCAAACCGGAATACAGTTACGAGAGTAAAAACTCTCTTTATTTCTCTATATACTCCCCTGCCACACTAATGCACTTATGCCAGAGTTTCATTAGTGCTTGGATACCATCATTGTAAAAATGTTTCTCAGTACACCAGAGCCAGGACTGAATGTCCTGCTTTGCTTTTGAATCACTGGCCACCAAGGAACACCTTCAATGCCCCAAAAATGTGGAAATGGCATGGAGCTAGATCAGGACTGCATAGTGGATGGGGCAATAACACCTAGCTGAGTTCCTGTAATGTATAAGTGGTGTTCTTGAATGATTAGATAGGTGGTTCCCACAGACAGATGCATCTCTTTTGGGGACAAGGATCTGGTGTTCCACTCACTGAATGGTTATGGAAACTACTGCAGTGGGCTCTGGTCGCCTTGACTTTTATCATCATTCATGCACGGCCTTCTTTAAAATATTTCGCAGTTTTACACCTTAATTCACAAGACATTTCATCACTGGTCCTGGGTTGACATGAACACCCATCACACTTAGGTTCCTAACTTTCCTAAACCTAGTTATCTAAAAATTCCAGGATGCCTAGACTTTTAGTTGCCTAGATTCCTTCGACCAAATGTTTATCTTAGACACATAGTGATCAACATTTTAGCATTTCAACGAACCCTGGTTTCTTTGAATATCCTTACTTTCACCATGTTCAGCCAACCTTCCAACCTTCACCACTTGAAATTCCATTAAGTAAAGAAATCCTAGATCTCAATTTCCTACAGTATACTATCATTTCCAGGAAGCCTATATTTCCCAAACCCTTGATATCCTTAACCTCTAGAGCCTTTTGACCCAATGAATGATAAAATACATTTCCTATACTCTAGTATTCCTAGTTGCATAGATTCCATAGAATCTAATTATCCTTCACTTGCAGGTCACCTACAAATCCTAAATGCTAATTTTTTTTTTTTTTTTAATGTTTTTAAGGTAGTCTATTTTTGTTGGTCTAATGTTCATATTATCTCAGTAGCATTATATTTTAGTGGTATACAGTAGATAATAATTCACAATAGAACTATTTTTGACATGAGCTCCAGAATTCAAATAAATAAATTACTATTTCAACAAGGAGGATATCAGAGAAATCAGTCCATCAGTCCTC
>QMIH01000027.1:309184-314184 GCA_003987875.1 Clarias batrachus | reverse complement strand
ACATACATTACTATGTCTGAGCCATCTCTCTTCATATTTTGCGTTCAAAGTGTAAGCAATGTTTTTAATGGACTAGTTCTCCGGTCTTCCAAAAGGACATTTTTTGCCTCATATTTTCAGTCCAGTGAAAGCCAGACAGTGATTTATGTATTATTCAACAATAAAAAAGACATGAACTCATGAACCAATGAGACACAGGTGCACATGATTTTATTAGTATACTGGTGATGCTGAATGCTGAGTGGTTGGAACAGACAAGAGGAGAAATGAGGCTGCTGCTGAGGTTGTTACATAAACAATACATTTTGTAATTCAATCTTTAGTATTAAAGATTGATACATTTGCAGCCTGTTGCCATAAAACATTTGTCCCATTTCTTTATGTTAATCCAGATAATTTAAAGAAATTTTATATGATGATGGCGGCACGGTGGCGAAGGGGTTGGCACTGTGCTCTCGCACCTCCATTGTCAGGGGTTCTATACATGCGTTGGGTATGTGTGTGTGGAGTTTGCATGTTCTCCCTGTGCTTGATGATTTTCCTCTGGGTACTTTGGTTTCCTCCCACAGTCCAAAGACATAGATTAGGTTAACTGTCATATAAGTGGTACAAACGATGAATGAATGAAGAAATGATGGGTGACCCAAGACTTTGGCACAGTACTGTAGATTAGAAGGTGAAATCTATTTAATGAAATAATAATAATAATATAGAATAGAATAATATTACCTATTTAATATATTTAAATATAATTTAATAATATTGAATAATATTACCATTTACTGTGACCAAAGAAAATCGTACTAATAATTCTTTGAAGTTTTCTAAGACATAAACTTTGCAATATTATTTTTTTGCATTTAATAGATGCGGTGTCTACATTAGTTCATCCATCATTTCTATCACTTATATATACAATGTACAATGTGATATTATATGTACAATATATATGCAATTTGCAATTTGGAGAAACTGATGAAACTGATTAACGTAGGTCTTATGTTCTTGGACTGTGGAAGGAAAACCACTAAACAAACTCCATGCATGCAGAATGGATGTAAGATTGAAATTCCCAGTCCAGGGCAACAGTGCTATCCACTAACCTGCATGTAAATGCATTTCAATTCAATGGCTTACTTTACAAAAGTTTACTTTACCCATCCTCAATTATATCATAAGTGTATGGTTGTTGTTTTTTTTTAATTATTATTATTATTAATTCATTATTTTGATGAAAGCCTAGCTCTAACAAACACAGTTTTTTTCAAAACTTGGTAAGATTTGTGTATTACACTGCTATTGAAGTCACACAAGTATAGCCATATGTGTGTGTGTGTGTGTGTGTGTGTGTGTGTGTTTGTCTGTGTGTGTGTGTGTCTGCGTGGGTGGGTGGGTGTGTGCATGGTGTCAGATCTGAATAGCCGTCAGCTGGTGTAATGGTGGAGCGTTCGCCTGCACGATGCTGCCATTAGCGATTTTTCACTCTTTAGCACGGTTATCATATCACCAGTGCAGCTGTCTACATACACGTGCACAATCTCTCTCTCTCTCTCTCTCACACACACACACACACACACTCTCTCTCTCTCTCTTTTTCCCCCTATCTCTCTCTCTCTCTCTCACACACACACACACACACACACACACACACACACACACACACAGAAAGAGAGAGAGGGAGACTAAATAACTCTCTAATAAACTTCCAGTGAGCAGAGTAAGAAATGAAGTACTTCTCTCTGCAAGAAAAGCTTACTAAGAAAAAAAAATTAATGGTTATTTGTTCAGTCGTTTTTAAGATCCGGAGACGGAGAACATGAAGAGGACATGGCTTTTATGCGAGCTGACTTGGACTGCTCGGGGCTTTTTGAAGTGACGCCAGCGTGTTTTTGGAAAAAGAGAGAGAGAGAAAGCGAGGGAATGATGAATGTGTTCAGGGAATTCCTGCGTCTCGCCAGGTCTGCTTGTCTCCCGCTGAACCGCATCATTTCTTGTGGCCTTGTTACTGAAGCCATGGTGTGAAGAGAGTGACGGAGAGAGAGAGAGAGAGAGAGAGAGAGAGAGAGAGAGAGAAAATGAATGGATTTAACTGTTTGTTTTTGGCTCAAAATTGGGAAAAAATTTGTTCCAACATGAAATTTTATGGGCTTGGGTCCAATATTCCAAAAAATAAATAAATAAATAAAAATAAAAATCTGATTTATATTTAAGACTATGCAATATGACAATTTGATATTGATATCACAGAGAATTTGACTTTTTTTTTTCTGAGAACATTACAGACTTTTCAATCAGTTGTGTTTCATATCCCCAATTTTTTTTTCTTAATTATTTTTATATTGCCATGACTATTGTGTATTTTGGAAATCCCTTTTACTATTGTGACGTGCTTTATATATCAAATTCATGAATCTAATTACCCAGATGATGTTGATTTATTTTCTAAAACAACAGTTTTGACAATACTGTCGACTTTGTTTAGGTTATGAACGTCACTATGCTTGTTTCTATGGTAACCGGTACAGTAATATAAGAACAGGATGTTAGCGAGGGAAAAACGTATATTTGTGGACAAAATAAACGTTGCACGTAAACATTTCCTACAAAATGTATTTTCTATTTTTAAAAATTACATTTAATTTTATACAAAAATCTGTAAGTCCGTCAGCACCAGAAGTTCAAAATTTAGATGACGTTGACAATGATGTAGCGTTAACATTGGCCTGAGATACGCAGCAAAAAAAAAAAAAAGTCCAGCTGCAGCAAAAATGTTGTTGAACAGTCTAGAGAATTAGTATGAGCAAACGCTAAAAACCACAAGCAGTGGTGGCGGAATTTTCCGTACAATTTCTCAAATGACACCATTAAATTAGTCTGTCTTGTCTTGGCGTTGTCACTCTTGGTCTTCCAAACTTTCAGCATGACCAGCAGTGGAACCAATCGTTTAGAATCTGTACCACAGACTGGATATGGTATTCCTGGCAAATCCAAACCCTCTTGTGATGTTTGCTTGCGTTATGTGAAGATAAAACACACAATCAGAATGCTTTCCTTACTTTCGATACCAAGACACGTCAGCTGGAGATTATCACATGGTAAATTTTGTGCACATGCACGGCAACTCTTAAAAAGATTTGAGTTAGATTATCCATGATAAAGTAGCGATCTTCTGAGCATGACCTTCTGGTCATTTTCTTCTACATGTCTTCAGAACCTATTGTATATCTATTCTCAATAGTGCAATGCTCCTTTTGTCCATGAGTGTATAATGCACACATCGCAGACTTACCATTAAATGCACTAACTGGATAAAAAGAATAACTACTGCGTGTTTTTTCATTAGTATATATAAAACTGTTGTCAGATTGCTCTGGTAAAAGAGGGGGAAAAAAAAAACGCCAGAAAAATAATCAACCTTTAAGGTGGTGAGAGTAGGTCAGCTTCATTCCAGGCATTTAAATAGCAGTGTCTTAACAGTGTCTGTCCCGTTCCTTTGATTTGTTTTTTCTAGCCCCACTTGTACACATACTGTACAGTACACACACGCCTGTCATTAGTAGAATGCCTGATCATGTAAAGGATCTTTGAAGCCTGGGTTCAAAGTCGGTTCTGCCTACACGAACCATTGCTGAGACAAACATGTGATTTTAAAATCAATGTTTCATTTGCAACTCTGTAAAATACAGAGGGACGGCCTGAGGCTATGGGACGGTGCCTTGCTAAGTAGTGAACACTGCAGCAAGCTAAAAAATCAAGAGAAAGAGAAAACAACCCTAAACCGTTTTCCATCCCTCAGAGTGTGTGCATGTGGGGAGTTTGTGGGGAAAAAAAACAAGCGTGCTGCGCTGAAACAACACTTATTCCGAGCCACGCATGCCAAAACACACAGCAGAGGCCTGAAACGTGCACAAGGGAGGCTCACTAATCTCAACACACCCGCCAATCACCAAACATAACAACCATCTGCCATAAAAATCACTGAGCTATCACTGGCCCTGGAGAAAATACTTCATATTTTTTAAAAATTGAGCATTGATTTATGACTTTTAAATAGTTTTTATGAAGCCAAGTATTTCTACTATACCTGAGAGCTTTGTTAGTAGGTAGCTAGTTAGACAGCAGATGATATACTGCATGTGCTTAGTTGACAAAAAACTATTTTTAAAAAGTGTTTATTTATTTTATTATTTAATCAACTTTTTTTTATTATTATTATTATTGTATACCATAGGTACAGTAACAATCTAACTACTTTACTAAGTACAAAAAATCAGCCATACTATTAACAGCACTGCCAGGAACACTGATTATTAAAGATATACCAGTAAACTGATGATGGGAACATGTGCACCCAAGGCTAACCCATGCCCATGGGGACCAAAGGCTAGCCCGTCCGGTCCAATCCGGTCCCCCAAAAGTCAGTGCAGCACAAACCGCTTGAAAAGTCAATGCGGGCCATGATAGAAAAACACCAGACCAGCCAATGCACCACAGCCCACCACACACAAAAAAACACACAAAAAGCCCAAGAGCCAAGTTTTCAAGATCCCCGTCTAATTGAGTGTCCATGGGACGTGCCAGAAAAACAAATGCAATTCATAGAGGTCCCATCCCACAACCCACAGCACCCATAGGATCCACTGCCTGGTGCCATACACCATAGCACACCCCCATAGGCCCTGTGGGGCCACACCACAAGGGGCCAAATCTGCTCAGGTGGCACTACAGGAACCGAAAACTTTGATGAATTTGATGTTAATGGTTTCAATGTTATGGTTGATTGGTGTATGGGGACTGGACAGATTTACAGATTACACTATCCAATCATGTGGCAGCAGCACAATGCACAAGATTATGCAGATGCACGTCAGGAGTTTCAGGTAAAGTTCACATCATACCTAAGAATTCGAAAAAAAAAAAAAAAAACTTTAGCCATGGCATGGATTTTGGTACAAGAGTACTGGAATGAGTATTTCAAAAACTGCTGGGAAAATTTAACC
>QMIH01000027.1:277182-298186 GCA_003987875.1 Clarias batrachus | reverse complement strand
GTGTGTGTGTGTGTGTGTGTGCGTGTGTGTGTGTGTGTGTGTGTGTGCGTGTGTGTGTGTCCAGGCTCCATGACAACAGCAGCCAGGTCCCATCCTCTTTCTCTAATTGTCTCTGACCTCGTAATTCGATCTGCACTCTCGAAGCAGGAGGCTTTTCTTCTCGCACAGCAATCACTCCTGAATTTGTCCCCTACATCTCCTCTAAAAAACAACCACCTCTGTGACTAAGCCTTATGTCGACTAAAAGTGGCAAAAGAGTACATTACCTTCAGGCCTTCAACTTCATTTAGCCAAAGAACAGACATTTCAAAATGGTTTTGCTATTACAGAGAAAAACTTTAGGTCATTCTGGGCATTATTTTAACACAATGTATTGTGTGTGTGTGTGTGTGTGTGTGTGTGTGTGTGTGTGTGTGTGTGTGTGTGTGTGTTTGTTTCCTCAAATATGAGCCTTGTGAGAGTTTTACTATTGTTTGGCTAGCCAACAATGCTAGATTATTTGTTAGCAGTAGCTAATACTTGATTTAATATTTCTATGTAATAAATATTACAATTTTATTTATTATTGTTAATTAAATTGAATTAAGTGCCACAGGAACAATTTTTTCGATTAGCTCAAAGCTGAAATTTTAACAAAAGTTTGTTTGGTGTTTAGTCTAGCAGCATGTAATAATGCACTAGCTCTGCTAGCAAAGCCATTAGCTAGCTAGTTTAACTAGCTACATTTTCTTGAGGCAAATTTTTATGTATCTTGCAGTTAGGCAACTAACTAGCTGAGTAGCTGCAATAAGCAGTGTTATTAGTCCAAAATGCGATTTAACATTATTTTGTTACAACACTTGGTTGAAAACGAGATCAATGATAAATGATAATAAGGTGTAGCTTGCTGCTGAGATGTTACCACTGTTTACAGAAAGAAATCATTTTTCAGGTAATTTCTTTTGATTAGCAGTTAGCAGACGTACCATTAATCACATATGAGACTTCAGATCCTTCCAAAATATCCCATATGTTTTAAAAAGGTGGTCTTGATGCACTTCAGCGGAACGTGTAAACTCACTCCTAAATGCTATGACTTGCGATTATACTATAGCATGTTCGGGTGTGATAGTGAGTCAAATATCACAGCACGTTAACAAGTGTGCTCCTGTAAGTTGTCTAGAAAGCTTGTTTCTTGAAATATTTTTTTTTCTTGGAATATGTCGTTGTCTTGGCTTTTTTATTCAGGTAAATAAGTTTTGGTGACAAATGTGGTATATCTTAAACAAGATATGCTGTTGTGGAATTCAGTCTAATCCTTAACCTGTTTTGAAAGAAAGTGCACTAAAATCCAAACCTTTCATATGCAATTTAAGATGCTTTTGAAATATTTTTTACTAGCTTATTTCATTTTTTAAATCGTCATACTGTCTTCAATACTTTATTTCATACATTTTCATTCATGAATAGAATGTGAACATATATTTTATTATGCTTTCGTTTAAGGTATCAGAACTATGTATTGGCTTTACTGTGACCCTAATTTTTATTTATTTTTTTCTGTAAAAATTGGCCTTTATTATATATTAATAAAGCCATTGCTTTGTAGCTTGCATAATACATCAAAGCTTATCAAATTCAATTTGGAAATTTTAAAGAACATTCTTCATCATTATTATCTTCATAAAAAAGGTATTATATTGTAATGAAATGCAGATTTAAGGACGTCATTTTGACCCCAGCGTGTGTTTAGTGAATTTTATCTTCTGAACTCTTATCTTCTGGAACGTTACAAACTCAAGAACAAAATGTGATAGTATGTTAATTAGGTAGCGATTGGTATCAACTGTAAACAACAGTTCCTTGATTTTGGAAAAAGATAGTTCCCTAGGTAACTCAATGAGGTTAGAAGGAAAGCTGTCCAGAATGTTTCACAGAGTGTTCAATTGATACAAATTATGAAGTCTTTTCATAAAGTTTATTGCTGTAAAGCATTGTAATTGAAAAAGAATTAGTTGTGTTCACAAAAAAGAAAACTCTTACTGTTTTAAGCAAGCCCACTTCCATTAGATATCTTTATACTAGCATAGATGAGTATTTAAGCATAATCCATAAACAAGAACAAATTACAACTTGCATTACACAAGAAGAAGAGAAATATGTGTTCATCTATAATTAGTTGCAAAATTACAATGCCGATTTTAGTAGCATCCTGTTCCTTGTTTGTATTGAAACAGAAATAGATTAGAGGTTTTATAATAAACATTACAGAATAGCATATATTTGCTATGAAATCTGAAAAGCCGGCTAGTGCAATGAGATGGAACCTTGCTAAGCACTACAGGAGGGTTAATCTAACTGGGTGAGGAATTTTTTCACGGTGTTTAGAAGGGTAAAATTAAATCCTCATCACAATCTCTCTCTTTTCTCCCACCACTCTCTCTCCTCCCCTCTCTTTCACTCCAGCATGTACCTACCCATTTAGTATAATTACAGTGTTGGCCAGAAAACAAAAAGTGCTTTGATGGATGACATAGCAGGTGGAATGGGATTAACATTTTTTAAATCTCATTCCTCAGACCGTCTACTTTGTTTATTTATTTATGTATTTTGAATTAATTTATTCATTTATTTACACTGCTAAAATAAAAAATAAAGGGAACTCTTAGTCCCAGTTTGACTTGAACGCCTCTCAGATGTATATGCTTGGTTCAAGTCAAACCGGGAGTAAATGTTCCCTTTTTTTCCTTGAGCAGTATACTGTATTTCTGGGGTGTGGGGGGCATCTCATTCTAAAAATTCTTGCACGGTATTGTAAGTTTTTGATTAAATCAATTGAAATAGTGAATTAATTGACCATTCAGCTTTTGAAGTATTCCATTTGAAAATTTTAAACTTCATTTTTATTGTTCATGTATTTGCAGTGCAACAAAGTACATGTCAGTGTTTAGCTCATGGTATGAATGTGTCCTGTTCACAGTATTTTCACAAAACTGTAACCAAGGTTAATTTTTGTTGAATGAGAATGTCATTTTGTAATGGCCCATCCTAAAAAAAACACACACACAGTGAATAAAACACCAGATGCCCTTCCTGTCAGAACTCTCTCATTTTTAACCAGGCTTGGGATCAGCACTCGATGCGGTGGCTGGCTTGTATCAGACATAGAGTTAAGGGTCTTTCCTAAGGATCCAACAGTGGCGACCCAGCTGCACCACCTCTGCTCCTATGTTGCCATTACTTATTTAATGCAATCATGCAATTTTATAACACAACGTGTAAAATGTGATTTCTTTAAGCATATTAACATGATTGTTTTGCCACTGGCCAAAAAAATATATATTTAAGTATTAAAAATAATTTTTCCAGCCTCTGTCATTTAGAGCACCGTTAGTCCTAGAGCTTGTATTTACATTAATTCCAATAACACATGAATTCAGTACATGTGATGCACTATTGCTCTTGCCGTCTATAAGAGCTCCCTGTTTTCAACCCTAAAAGTGATAATCCTGAAATCTTGTCGTATGAGGAGTTTGTTATGTATAAACACTTGCCGTGGCTTGTATTGATGTTTCTGTTGCTTTAAGGCATTTTTAATGCTTCCTGTCACACACAGCGCTATTAAGACTGAACCTCTTCTCTCTCTAAAGGCCGCAGCAGCTGTTTCACTCCTGAATAATTAGATTTTGCGTTTTACGGTGAAAGAGAAAAGCCTCCTTTTTGCTCGGCCGAGACAGGCTTTCGGCGCTGCTCTGAGAGACTTTACATGACATTAACACATTTTTAGAGAGCATTACCATTCGGCAGAGATTTGTCTAGACAAAGGCATGGTTTATTTGGAGTTAAGGCTTCATTTCCTCTCCCTCCCTGTCTCTCCATCTTTTCTCATTGTCCATCCGTTTATCCACCCACCCAGGCAGTGAAACTCCACAATAGCTGGCTGGCTGACAGGTAAGAGGATTTCAATTAGTTTACACACCCGGGGAAGAAAAAAAAACGTGATAAACGAGTGCAATTAGTCTCTGTCATGTCTTCCCTCTCTGTTCACTAAATCACAGCTGCGTTCTTTTCTCCGACGCCGAGAGCGCATTACATCACTCCGTCTTTACAAGGTTTTATGAGATTGAGGCCTCTCTGGAAAAGAGTTAAAAGCTAGAAAAACGGATTGACGACTCCGAAATTCTCCTCCATTACGTGTCAAAAGCCATTTTGAGGTTAAAATACGACATTAAAATTCAAAAACTAGCTTCTTTGAAGATGTGATTTAGTGCTCTGAAAGCATGCTGTAACTTCATAAGAACTTCGCCTCACGCGAATTCTGTACATAATCACTGATTAGTGTTTATAAGTTTTAGAAACGAATTAGTCCTCTTTTGACATGAGGGAAATCAGGGGCTTCGGAATACATTCATATGAAATGAATAATGTTTAAAAATAAATTCAGAGAGAAAAAAAAGATGACATGAGGCTGATCATGTGACTCAGAAGTCGTGGCATGTTAATAGACAGCTAGTATTTCTATAATGTGTCCGGTGTACACATCTTTTAAGTTTGTATCTCTGACTCTGATGTCAATTAATATACTTCAGCCAGGAGATAACAGGTCTGATGCCCAAGCAATGGATGTTTGCTCCATTTTATAATGCTGTTATAAAGCATCATAACATCATAACCCTCATCCCCATCGTTTTTATGAAAGTTTGCCGGAAAGAATAGCCCCGGATGAGTAAAAGATTCAGAGCAACCATTATCTCATCTTCAAAGCATTTGATATGATTTAGTTGTTCCTCAGCAGCCTTTCAATTTTTTTCTCTTGCTTTTATGAAGCTCATCCATCCTAAAAAATACCAGCTTATAGCTGTACAGTACCTCTGACTGCTGAAACGATGATATTGGAGTACCTTTTAAAAAATCTAAATAAACAGAATATATCTAATATAATATAGAATTTAAACATTTAAATGATTAGGTGAAAAAAGGTAGCAACAGTAAGGAAGACAATGAAGGACACTAAGCTTTCACAGGCTAAGATTTCATTGACCTGTTTTATCTGTGATTATAATGCAAAACGTGATGGACAGTTCACACGTAAAAATTATTCCTTATGTTTCCGGAACTCTTTTTCATTTTCAGGCCTGGAATTTGTTTGTGCCATCAGGTATGAAAAAGTAAAGGCATTGATGAAACTGGTTGTTCAGTACATTCAGGTAGTTAGGTATTCATTTTATGGACTAGACATGACCAAATATCGATGTTTGGTGCAGCTATAAGTAAGCTTTCTGATCACATGGTATTTCTGGATGGCTTTGTGTTTCATGTGCAGCAGTTAAAGATATTGGAGTAATTATTGATCTCAGTCTTTTGTCTGACGTTCATGGAGATAATATTACCAAGATAGCCTTCTTTCATTTAAGTAATATTGGCATGATAAGAAATTTTACCACATGATACAGAAAAACTAGTTAATGATTTTGTTACCTCTGAACTTCTGCATGCCTCTCTGTCTGGATGTTCAGCTCGGTGCATAAACAAGCTCTAGTTAGTTCTACATTACCCACGCTGCACTGACTCAAAGCTGTTTTTTACACTCACTCACTCACTCATCATCTATACCGCTTAATCCTGTATTCAGGGTCACAAGGGACCTGGAACCTATCCCAGGAGACTTAGGGCACATGGCAGGGTACACACCGGACAGGGTGCCAATCCATCGCAGGGCACAGACACATACACACATACACTCACTCATTCATTCACACACTACAGGCAATTTGGGAACGCCAATTAGCCTAACCTACATGTCTTTGGACTGTGGGAGGAAACTGGAGTACCCGGAGGAAACCCACCAAGCACGGGGAGAACATGCAAACTCCATGCACACAGAGACGGGAATCGAGCCTGGCCGGGGATCGAGCCCGGACCCTGGCGGTGCAAGGCAACAGTGTTGTAACCACTACACCACCGTGCCGCCGTTATTTTTTACATTTCTTTAAAAATAATACTATTAAGTGAACTTCAAGTATTTTATGATCCACCATCATAAAATCAAAAGGTGCAGGCTGTCTGTTGTTACTTTGTATACTGAAAACTATCGCAGGGGCAGATGCTTTTCTTTCAATTACTCAAAGTCATGGTAGAGTGTTAATGTTTGGGATACAGGCACAGCCTTTGACCTTGTTTAGGTCAAGGCTAAAACCTTATTTATTTAGCCAAGCGTTTGGTGAATACATTTGTTCTTAGGTAAATGTGCAAATATAGGGGACTCATGGGCATGGGGTTTTATGATGCTCATTCTCCCGTTCTCACTCATCACTCAGGTTTGTTTAAGGTGAAGCAACTGGTTTCTTTATGTCCCAGGGAATCCTCATGTCTATGTTTCCAACTGGCTCTCCCATTTAGTTAGGCTGTCATCGTCATAGCTGGTCCTATTAGAGTCCCTTTTGACTCTAATACTTTGGGCACTCTGCACAAAGTATACATTGACCTTATCCATTATGTGACTGTAAGTACACCTAACTATTCTCTCTTGCTCTCTCCAACTCTCTAGCTGCTGCCTGATGATGGTACAAGTGGTAAAGAAGGATGTGTGGTGGTTGAGGCTGGTTTCACTCAATGCCTATGAAGATGGACTGTGAAGATAGTTATAATTCATGATTTTTTCTTATTTATGTCTATAATTTTTATTTCTGTAAAATCTTTGTCACAATGTCCGTTGTTAAAAGAGCTATACAAATAAAATGTAATGTAATGTAATGTAATGTAATGTATGTAAACATATTCCTTTCCTTAGAGTAAAAGTTTAGCCTGTTATGTTTGTCCAGTCTGGAAACATGTGATTGCCTTTACTAAGAAGGACCCAACCATCTCCATCCACAAATTATACCACAAGGATAAGCTCAGAGGCAAGCCACAATATGAATGCTACTGATTTTATCCACGGAGTGTGGACACTGCTTGATATAGAAAAAATGTCATGTAATTAGAGTAGGTCATATATTCAATGCACATGCATTATTATTATCTTAATATTATTCTTATTATAAGTCCTTATGTAGATAGTTTCAACATCATGTATCAATCTCTATTACTTAGACCGGGGCTAAAAATCCAATATTTCCAGGTCATGGTACAGTTACACATTCTAATTTAATTAGCGTGTATGAGTGTGTGCGAGTGTGTGGTGAGTGTTTTCAATATAGGCATGTTTGATTCGTTGCCAGGGTGTAAAACAACGTGTTTGTTGTCAGACTTTTAAAACAGTGGGGAGCCACAAACCGTGGCCTGATTACTCCATCACACACACACACACACACACACACACACACACACACACACACACTAAACATAGAACAAGTTGCTCATGTTTTGAAATGACTCAAGATTTCTAGAGACGTTCCTCAAACTCAAATTGCATGAAAGTCCAACAAAAAAAAATTCCAAAAACAAAAAAGAACAAACCACACTGTCATTTCTGAGAATAGAAATGGGAAATAAATGCAATTCACTAAACTTTGTTTCACATTAGAGGCATGGTGGCATAGTGGTTAGCACTATGGTCTCACTTCTCCAGGCTTGAGGGTTCAATTCCTGCCTGCTGAATCTGTGTGCATGTTTTCGTGCTTGGTGGGTTTCCTTTCACAGTGCAAAGACATTCAGATTCGGTGAATTAATCCAACTTGCCCATAGCGTGTGAATGGCAGTGTATGTGCATGTGTGCCCACACTGTGTGATGGACTGCCACCCTGTCCAGGGTGTACCCCCGGCTCATGCCCAAAGTCTCCTGGGATAGGCTGCCGGACTCCCGCTACCCTGTAGAGGATAAACAGAGGATCGAAAATCAATGACTGCATGCTGTAATAACTCTCTCTGATTGGTCGCAAGGTGTTGATTCATTTTCTGTAATGAAAAGGCAAACCCCACCTTAAGCGGTACTTAATCATTATAAAAGGGATCTCTAGTGATAGGGATTTGTAAGAGTCTTCTAGAAGAATTGTGTTTTATTCTCTAGAAGAATAAAACACTTCATTGAATATAATACATTTAGAAGAAGTATTAATAAAGCTATTTCACCACCTTGTTTTTTTTTTCTTTTCTGTATCAGTTTATTCCTTCATAATGCCACTTCAGTACTTCAATACTGCTTTACGAAGCAGAGTTGCTGTAGGTAAAGTGATGAGGGTAGAGCAGGGTGATGCAGTAATGCCATGCTTTATGCAAATAAGAAGCAAAGTGAATCGAAGGGCTTCGCAGTCAGCGAAGGGCTTAAGGTGCTTAATACAGTATTTTGCACAATCATCTTTTTCTGAATCATTATTGGGATACATTATCATTATAAAGATGTACCACTAGCTTTAGTGATGTTTATTAGAGCACATCTTAGAGGGGATGAAGTAAGGAATCTAAATAATGGAGCAGAATTGACCCAGAAATCATTGCAATCTGATACAATTTCATTTCTGGGTGTGCAAAAAAATATTTATTAATCAACATTTGGCACAAGTTTTTTAAGCCAGATACCCTTCCTGGTGCAACCCTCCCATTTTATCTGTGCTTGGGACCGACACTGCATCCAATGGCCAGGGGTTTGGGCACTGAGTGAGAATTGAACCCAGGCCCATTTAAAATAACCATGTTTACTTTCCTAGCTACGTTGCAAGCTGGGTTTAATCATTTGCTAAACATGTTAATGTTTGATCATATTTAAGATATCACAAGGACACTAAATACAATTCTGCTCACTATTTCATCACTAAAAAAGTCACTTTTGTGTACCGTATATTTAAGCTTACTACAAGTACGTTCCTATTTGTGTAACCTTGTGAGGCAAATGTTACAAAACTTTTGCGATGTAGGCATTCACCTCATAATCCCCCAAGCAGGAAGCTCATGTCAAGAACATCGACATATTTAAAAAAAAAAAAAAAAACATACACAGACAAATATTACGGACATGTTGAGACAGGGTAATAAGTTTTGCTTCCTTTGTTGCTGGTGTGTGAAGAGATGAGTCGAGAGATTGATGATGCATAGTTTGGTGTGATCCTATTTCTTAATTTCCTGCATTGGCTCTCTTTCTTACTTACTTTCTGGGTTTTTTTTTCCTGTCTTGCCATACTATCAGATGTTGGGTGACAGCTTGACATACTCATTTCATGAGGAAATGGGGAGACTTGGGGACAGTCTTATAAAGAGAGTGACAGACCCATTTGTGCATCTAACCTGTTGTAAATACTTTGCTAAATAGATGAAAAAAAAATGATGTCTTCTTATGTTTACAAATTTATTCCTTCTTATATCTACACTCATAGCCCGCAATAATTTAGACCACAATAATTCATTGGTATGGTGTAGGGCCTCCTTTTGCTGCCAAAACAGCATTGATTTATCTTGGGAATGACAGATCCTGCACAGTGGCCAGAGGGATTTTGAGACGTTCTTCTTGCAGAATAGTGTTCAGGTCACTACGTGATGGTGGAGGAGTTTCTTCAAAACACCCCAAAGTGGCTCAAAAATATTTAGAAATGGTGACTGTGCAGGCCATGGGAGATGTTCAACTTCACTTTCATGTTAATCACATGATCACAATTAACTACTCTGTCACCAGTCTTGCTGTGTGTATTGGTGCATCATCATCATGATACATGGCACTGCCTTCAGGATACAATGTTTGAACCATTGGGTGCACATGGTCCTCCAGAATGGTTTGGTAATCCTTGGCCCATCTAGCACAACTATCGGGCCTAGGGAATGCCATGATATTGCAGCCCAAACCATCACTGATCCACCCCCATGCTTCACTCTGGGCATGCAACAGTTTGGGTAGTACACTTCTTTGGGGCTTCTCCACAACGTAAGTCTCCCAGATGTGGGAAAGACAGTAACTCATCAGAGAACAATACATGTTTCACATGATCCATAGTCTAAGATCTTCGGTGTTGGCACCATTGAAACTGATGTGTGGCATTGGCACGATTAACCAATTTTTTGGCTATAGCGGCCCGGCCATGTACTGTACACTGACCCTGTGGAGCTCCCGACGAGCAGTTTTGGTGGAAACAGGAGAGTTGAGGTGCACATTTAATTCTGCAGAGTTGGGCAGCTGTGGTTTTATGTTTTTTGGATACAATCTGGGTTAGCACCCGCACCTTTCAGATAGCTTCCTCTTTCGTCCACAGTTATTCCTGTTGAATGTGGTTCGTCTTTCTTGGTGGTATGCTGACGTTACCCTGGATACCGAGGCAATTGATCCATCAAAAAGACTTGCTATCTCGGTCACAAATTTGCCAGTGAGACACGCACCAACAATTTATCCTATATGTCACCCATAATGTTGTGCGCATTGCAGTATTTTAAGCAAAACTGTGCTTTTACTCTGCTATATATTTATTTATTTAATTTTTACTGTTGTTCTCTATACACCAAATAGTGCTAAACAGTATAAATTAATAAAAACACTCTGGGGAATTCTGTTGTAAGAAAACAAGGATTTTTTTTTCACGTAAAAGTACATCCAAAATGTGTTTCGTTGGATTCGGGGTCAGGCCACACAGAGCTCATTGTCATGTTCATGAAACCAGTTTGACACAACTATCACTTTGTGCATTACCATATACATAGAATTAGCAATTAGAAGGGGGTATATTATGGGCAGAAAGGGATGCCCATGGTCAGCAATAATACTCTCAAGGCTGGATTGATTGGTGTTAACAAGCCCAATGTGTGCAACGGAAACATCCCCCACATCAATAAACAACCTCCACCAGCCTGGACTGTTGCCACAAGGCAGGTTGCCAAATTCTGCCAACGGTGAGCCTCGGCGAAACTCATCGGACCAGTTTTGGTGAACCTGTGAGCAGTGCGGACTTAGAATCCTGTTCTTAGCTGACAAAAGTGAAACCTGGCACGATCTTCTGCTGTTGTATTCCACTGGATTTAAATGTTATGAACTGAGAGATGTTTTTCTGCTCATGGCTTGTACAGAGCGGTTATCTGAATTACTGCAGCCTTTGAGTTAGCTGAAACTAGTTGCGCCATGCTTACTGGATGTTTCTTTTTCAGCTTTAATGCCCTATTCCGAGTAAACTCTGGAGACTGTTGTGTGTGAAAACCCTTGAAGATTCTATGCATTGCACTTCCACACGATTGGCTGATTGGAACACTGCATGAACGATTAGGTGTACACATGTTCTAATAAAGTTCTAATGTTGATTTTGTTTTTATAATATCTTTTTATGACAAAAAAGATAATTTTCCAGAGAAAATTATTTTAACCAGAGACATTTTAGCAGTCTGTAGAAAAATAATAATAGCATCAATAAGCACAGAAATATTATTATTGCTGGATGGAATAAAAATGACTAGCTACCTTGTCTACTGTTTATTGAGGCATAACCTAAATAGGGACAAATCACTAAAAATAAATACGCATAATATGTACCATTAACTCTAATTGCCTCAAGTGAAAAATAACCGTATCAATGAATAAGTCATTAGACTGCCATAAAGCGTCAAGGGTAAGTTATAGCATTTCTAACTAATGACTGGTATGAATTATAGACTGACACTGCACACGCCGCACACTCCCCATTGCCTAACATGATCAAATATGCATGACTGCTATTCTGTGTCCCCTTGTCCCCTGTGACCTTCGACCTGGCGATGACTCTCGCCAGCTTCCTGTTCTTCTTAACCAGGGTAAGTGTAGAATGCCAGACTGTATACACTGTATTTCAGGGCCTTGGGGAAAGAAGGATGGAGTGATGGTGGGAGGAAGGAGAAAGAGAAAAGGAGGGGGACGTCGGATGGCGGTTTCCGGCTTCGTTTCATTCTCAGCTCCTGCCCTCGTGCAGGTACACAAAGCCTCCGTTCACATCGTTCAGGCAGCCAAGGCTAGATAAAACGACTCTGCTGATGGCTAACAGATCTGCTGTACAGTCCCCCCCTCCCCCTTTAGCTTTTTCACTCGTTTTTCAGCCCCACATCACAACACGCCGTTTGTTTACACTCTATCGAAGTCTTTTTAGCGTCTTTGGCAGCTCTCCACACTGCTGAATGCTATATTCCCAGACCAGAAATGTCACTTACCACCTTTCCTTTCCCCATCCGCTGGTTTAAAGCCTTTGTAATCCCCTGGCTGGGGGGAAGGGGGTTGGTGCGGGTGGGATAAGTCAGCAAGGAACGTTTTTTTTTTCGTAAGACCATTTTCATTTCCATTTCCATCCAACTGGAACAGGACATTAACATTCCAACAAAAGAGCGGCAGACAGAGAGACAGACAGAGAGAGAGCGAGAATTCTTATGAAAATAAACTCACGAGTCTATGGACTCTGACAGCATGGCTGATTTTGGAGATAATAACACGGCGATGTGGGACAGGTGTGCTTCACCCAGTCCACTGCGAGGGCATGGGAAACATATCATCCTATTGAAGTGTGCACTACTTTAGAGTATGTAAGGGGAGTCTGTCATCTGGCTGTCCAGTCTGACTACGTCCTTCCCAGACGTATCAGTCGACATGATCTGGCCAGCTCCCATAAAGCTAGTCTTGATGTATAGAGGTGTAGATACAGTATATAAGGTGACAGAACAGAATAAGGACAGCGAAAATGTTACTTCAGGCTTTGAGAGCACAGGGACCCGCTCCGAAAAAAAAAATGTAGCAGAAGTGAGAAAGGAAAGAAAAAGTCTACTTTTTGAGTAGAAACAAGCGGAGGTGGGACCGAGAGCTGTTTTATTAACCGGACGAGGTAAAGTTTATTAAAATGGTGGAGAGGCTGGAACCGGGGCCCGCTGAGCAAAGCCTTAACGAGTCATAACGGGAGAAATTCAGACCAATTAACACCAGGCATGGAGGTCTGAACTCAAATTAAGTCCCGCAGGGAGCAGAAAAGCACGTCTCATAAGCACAGCGCTGCCAAAAAACGACCCTGGATGACTGTATAACATATAACTCACTGCCACTCACTGCTGCGAGCTCTCGCCGAGTGCGTCACGTGACCGCAAATGCAGGTGGAGGTTTTGCGGGGAAAGGGGGAGAAAAAAAAGCATGGAAAGTCGATCCAGTTCGCCCTCTCCGACTTTTGAGTAATAACTGCCATAATTAACGACGTTGACGGTCGAGCTCCCGTTGTAAAATTCTCATTTTGTGTTTACACAGCAGAAGGGTTTGGAAATAACGTTACCCCAAAAAAATGGGGTCACTTGGACTCGGCATCCTGTGTTTCCTCTTAGGATTGTAAAGCCGATCAAATCTAGAGGTGTGATAATGTAATAAATAATTGATTTGATGACCAGCCAACATAGTAACGCGGTTTTCAGTGTTGACGTCCCATTCACAAAGAAGGTGAAGTGAACGCCTTATAATGGTGCTGATGCAGTGCAAGTATTCCCTGAGATATAACGTTTGCAATATTGTATAAACTGAACTTATTAAGAAGATCACTGTTTGGTGTCAGAAGTTTATTTAACCCATGTTTTAGAAAAAGTCTAGCCTCTGACACACACAAACCTAAAAATACATATTATAATGTGTACTACTTTTCACTTCGAGTCCAGTATAAATCCTCTGAAGTGAGTACCCCCACCACCGCCCAACGCATATACCTGCTGTCTTTTACTGTCATTACACTACTGTTAGAGGAACCTTGAGCACCCAGAGGAAACCTATCAAGCATGGAGAGAACAGCAAACTCCATGCACACAGACCCCGAGGCGGGAATCGAACCCGGACGCTGGAGGTGCAAGGCGACAGTGCTGACCACTAAGTCACCGTGTTGCCAAACAAGGGATGAACATGATTTGTAGAAAATGATTTGTACTTCAAATAAACTCTCATGCTAGTTTAGTTTCCTTTAAAATGCATAAAGAGGAAATGATGATGTTTTATTTTCAGTAATTTTTAAGTAAGAGTAGACCATAGATACTGTAGGATGCCAGTGCGTTGACAGAAAAGACAGACATATGCATGTAGACATAAGCCTCATTCATACCTGAGTGATCAGCTCATAATTAGTCAACACAGTACAGTACAGTACAGGTGTGAATGCTGAACTGACTTTTTCAAAATCATATCAAATATCATAATGCTTATAAGTGTAATTAGCAGTTTTTGCTATTATAATACTTTAAACAGTGCATACAAGTACAAGAAATAGGATTTGCAAGAGAATTCCACCAGAACATAAAAGCAAGAGAAATGATGTGTGAAATCTGTTCACTGAAGACACATTCATAATGCAAGGTATAAATGGATTATTATGGATGCCACCTGTCTATTCACCCCAGGACACATGTCAATGCCAGGTTTGTGAACGGTGACACATTCAAACCTACTGTTAGCTGAATCTACCCATTTCACCTACATCTTTTTTTTTTTCGGGAAGGATCCAATATGGACACTGAGGCAGACAGTAAGCCATACTCAGGATCGTGCCGGAAACCCCGGAATTGTGAGGCCGCAAT
The DNA here is from genome assembly GCA_003987875.1 of Clarias batrachus. Taxonomy (NCBI): domain Eukaryota; kingdom Metazoa; phylum Chordata; class Actinopteri; order Siluriformes; family Clariidae; genus Clarias; species Clarias batrachus. Next base: position 283,747 of record QMIH01000027.1, on the reverse strand, counting down.
GCTTATTAACATTCCACCATGGAATGAGGAAAACGTGGCATCTCGGCCAATTTGTTCCATCTGCATCATTTAAGAATCTATAATTACCCTTTCATTTTTCAGCACAGAAAGAAAACAGCATGGCAGCCAAGGTCCTTTATACATTGCTGCGTATTGACGCTATCAGCTATCCAGCCATCTAATATGGTGCTCTGCACACCACATAGCCATGCATGGAGAAGAAGGAGGTACGTAGATCATCACACCTCCACTCCAATCCAGTTACAGTTCAAATCTGGCAGATAAACTTTCCACGGTTTCACGCCTTTAACAGGTTTAACGCAGCCGCCATAAATCCACATCATAAACTCTGTGCAGTCCTGAAGATGTATGCAGTATAATACGATATATTAATGGACTAGAGTCAGAATCATCACAGGCTGTAAATGGAGAAGTTAAACTCCAGGCGTCTCCTTCAGTCTCTCAGTGCGAGCGTTAAACTCTCATGACCTCGAAATAACAGCATCCATTAAGTCTTCTGTTCTGTTCTGGTTAAAGCAAGCTGTTTTAAGTGAAAACTGTGGACTAAAAATGATTTTCCTTACATGGGAACTTATTTAGAATAGAATATTTCTATTCAATTTCGTCCAAAGTGTAAGATGTTGAATGAAAAATAATGAGATTTATATGATTCACATTCTACTCACCTGTATCAAGGTTTCTGATTATGGAAGGGATGAAGGAAGATTTAACAATATATATATGACAATATTGTGACCTATATTATGCCACGGCAACATAGTGGTTAGCATCGTTGCCTCGCAACTCCAGGGTCCAGGTTCGATTCTCGCCTATGGTCTGTGTATGTGAAGATTGTGAAGTTTTGTGACTGTTCTTCCCATGCTTGGTGGGTTTCCTTCAGGTACTCTGGTTTCCTCCTACAGTCCAAAGACATGCAGAGTAAGCTAATTGGCATTCACAAATCGCCATTAGTGTGTGAATGAGTGTGTGTCTGCTTCTGTGCCGTGTGATGGATTAGCACCCAGACCCCGCCTCCTTGGATAGGCACCCGTCTCCCATGACACTGTACAGGATAAGTGGTATATAAAATGAATTAATGAATACGATTATCCCTTTTTTATTTTTAATTCCCTCAAAAGCAAAATGAAAGTACAAATGTGACAGGAAAAAAAAAATTACAATTTTATAAATATATATATCCAATAGAAAATGCTTTGTCGGAAATAAATTCTTGTTGAAAAGAGGAGATTGGTGAAACTGGGACAATCTGACAGATAACTCGAATAGATAACTTTTAACATGTCAGTCGAGTAGCACAAAATTTAACCACAAGGACAGACTACAGACAAATCCGGTTCAGTTTTGATGACTTTTTATCAATCCTAATTACTACATGTTTATCCTGAAATCTCATCCTATCTGAATAGTTCTATTCCCATTTGTGTCTTATAGAGAGAATGTAACATTATTAGTTATAGCATTCTAGGCGAGGTCCTATTAATAGCTGCACTTGTACTTGTAAAGTACTCAGGCAGGTCATGGACTTTGTGATATGTGTGTAATATAATCTTCACTGCTCAACAAATCCGCATGAAATCGCTGTCTGGACCCAAACACTAAATCATCAGGGCGTTCTTTTATTTTCCTTTTCTCTTTCATGGGCCACAGACAAAGGTTGAGTGGATGGCAGGTTGGTCAAGACCGCAGCCAGACGGGGTTAATACAGGCAAAGGTCAAAAACCTGGACAGCTGAAGAGTGGTAGAACATGAGTGACTTGGATCAGTGTGTTGCAAGGACATAATACAGACACAGAGGACCACGATTTTACGCCTCATTGTATAAAGACATCATTAATTGGCACAGTCTCAAGGTTGGAATGAATAAGTGACAAAAATCAAAAATCTTGATAACACAAATACTTTGATGATGTAGTTTAGATTGTGCGGTCTAAATAAGGAATAAGAAATAAAATTATATTTCCTTTTTTTTACATTCAAAAGGACTAAAAAGCAGGTTCTTATGGTGGCATTTTGGGCAGGAACCTTTGGGCAGACATCCAATCATGCAAAAATGAATTTTATGATAATCCCTCATTAATCAAGTATGCAGGAAGGTTCGAAGCCAGGTTAGTTCAAATAATGTTAAGAACTGGTTCAAACCAAATTTGTTCCAAACTATATATATTTGAATACACTTCTTCTTGTTGTTATGGAAACTTTATGGAAATTTGAACAGCACCACCTGCAGGACTGGAGGACTTGCATGATACAGTAATATAAAAACTGGAGAGATTATGCAAACTTGTAAGTCTATGCTTTATCGGTGCTGAAGTCTGCTTCTAAATCCTATAATAATGTCAACATTATCCCTCATCTAACACTATCAATTTCATCTTTCCCAACGCTTAATGAAATAACCGTCCTTTCAACAAAGGGAAAGTGGAAGAGGACGCGTTCAAAAGAGTATTGAACGCAGCTTTTGTCTTTCAGTTATTCGGAAGTGGAAAGGCACATTGTAAGCTCTTTCTTCTGTTATATTCCAATGATAACAGTCTGAACGGCTGCTCCTGGCAGACTAAATCTGAAAATATAATTGATGTTATTAAAGAATGAAAAGGTCAAAACAAAATTCCACTGCCGTCGAAAAACTCCTTTCTTCCTGAGCCAGTCTACGCCATGACCGCCTCATAAAATAAATACAATCAGGCTCATAAATATTTCTCATGTGTTATTTAAACGAACGCGGGCAAAGTGGGCTTTTAGTGTTTTTAGAAATACAAAAAAGGAAGCTCAGGGGTCTGTGCACAGAAACTTGGCTGTGGTGTAAAGAGAAATTTCAATTAGCAGCATAGTTGGCTTTCAAACCTCCCTAAAAATAACAAAAGATTTTCAGCCCGACGTCCGGAAAAGGGAGAGTTGCTAATGGGAGGCGCCGTTTTTCGACATCAAAACAGATCAAACTTAGTGGGACAATTTATGAAGCAATTTTTCATAATTCAAATAAACATATTTAATAGATGGAACTGTGCATAGGTTCATGTAGTGTGTATATTTCTTTAGTTTCTTTTGTATGGTGCTTTAAAAGTGTTTATTTTAAAGGCAGAACTCAGGCGAAAAACTATATATAAGATAATAGCTTCTTCTGGGTACTCTGGTTTTCTCCCATAAAGTCCAAAGACATGCAGAATAGCTTAAATTTCAAAAGTGCCCATTGTGTGTGTCCTACTATGGATTGGCAATCCATCCATGGTGTACCCCACCTAGTGCTCTGCATCCCCTTGGATAGGCTCCAGGCCTCCCTCGACCCTGTACAGAATAAACGGTGCAGAGAATAAATAAGTGAGTGAGTAATATGTAATACACTATATATATAATTAACATATTAAACTATANTATATATACAGTCTGTTCTGAGGAAGAGCCTAGTGAATCAGTAAATACTCTCTACTCATGTAACAGGAAGTTATGGAGTTTTTATATATTAGAAGCAATGTATGAAATAGAATTTAGATGTTATATAAATACGTTAAAAAAAAGCTTGACTATAGTTCTATTTAATTAGAAGAGTTTCTTCAAGTATTTTTTGAAAAACCAAGCACTTCCTGGATCCCTTTTGTGCTAAAAATGAAAATCACAGGGGAAAAAAATCAAGAGAAGTAGAGTTGCTTTTGCAACCACAGTTAAAGCGGGATGCCACATTACATCGCGGTGAAGGCTCCAAAAAAAGTTACATTGCAATTTTAGAATATTGGCACAGAAATATTTTCAACATGTCATAAATCTCATTCTATTGGCTCACTAACAAGACGAAATTCTCACAGCCACTTTGTCCTCCATGTTGGTTTGTCCCACTTCCCCCCTGACCCCCCCCCCCTCCCAGCTTGTGACCTGCTTGGCACTTGGTGGAACTCCGTAAAGCATTTCGAAAAGGTTTCTTCAACATAGTGAAGAAACCGCAGCATTTTTAAAAGTGGCCACAGTCCACACACTGCGCTTGTCCTAGGATTGCTAAAAGTGTGTTCTGAAGTGTATATGCAGGCTGAGTGAACTTCATCTGATGTAATATGAAAATAACTCAAATATCATGAGGGCAAAAATCAGTGGCATTAAGGTCTTGAATCTGATTGGTCAGAAGTCGTTAGTATTTTTTCTTAACAACAAATAGCAGTTCTGATTTCAAGGAAAGTCAAGGTTTATATGAATAAGCTCATTCTAATATCTTGCATTTGTCTTGCTTTTCTACTGTCCACTAACATGTTACCTTCTCTTTTAAAGGGGACCTAATCTACAAAATGTACTAAAACACGATTAGAAAAGTCTGTTAGACTCATATATCCAATACAGTGTAAACTGTTTGAGGGTAAGATACCCCTCCCCCAGCTTCTTGCTCAGGTCTGCTGTTCTTTGAAGGGGCGTGGCGCAGCTGGAGCTCATCTACAGTACATAGACACTAAAACAGCAGGTTTGGAAAAGGAGTATATCTGAGGCATATTCAGCTGAAGCATAAATAAACACACTTTCACAGCCTCTGGGACATATGTTAATGTGTAGAAAAATAAATAATATATTGAACCTTTAAAATCTGCTTACTACTTATACAGTTTATTTGTATACTTCCTATCTACTTTGTCTGGATTTTCATCCATCCAAAATCTATATTGTTTCTCCTGTGTAGGGTCACAGTGGGGCCCGAATCCTATCCCAGGGAGCTTAGGGCACGAGGCAGGGTTCAACCTGCATGTGGTGCCAAACCCAACACACAATTCAGACAATTTGGAAACAGGATATTTTTGGAAGAAAGACTGTGGGAGAACACCGGAGTACCTGGAGGAAAGCCACCAAGCACAGGGAGAACATGAAAACTTCACACACAGAGGAATTGAGGTGAGATTCTAACCAATATTATGTTACTTACTGCACTATCTGTATGTTCATACCGTGTACATATACAGTGTACAAATACAGGTATTCCAAACCTTATACCTGTATTTTTATCTATTTCTAAATACGCCACTTATACACTTCTGGTTAGATACAAACTGCATTTCATTGATGTTGTCCTAGTTTATACACTAATAATAAAGTTGAATCTAATCTAATCTGAACTAATCTATACCATAAATGCAAAACAGAATGCAGGTTTGAGTAAAAACAACCGTTATTTCTCTATGTAATCCCCTGCCATGCTAATGCACTTATCCCAGTGTTTCACTAGTGCTTGTATACCAACAAGGTAACATGTTTTCTCAGTATGCAAGAGCCCTGATCATATTGCCTGCTTCATGTCTGAAACGCTGGCCTTCCAGGAACTGCTTTAATGGCCAAAATATGCGTAAATGGCTTGAAGTACAAACATAACACCTTTGGTGATCCAACCATGCCATGGTTTTCCATTAAAGGAAAGGGCTATTAAAGGAGTTCCTGGGAGGCCAGTGTTTCAGACGTGAAGCAGGCAGTCTGATCATGGCTCGGGCATACCGTGAAACATTTCTACCTTGATGGGATCCAAGCACTTCCAAGCACTTATGTTAAATATATTAAACCTTAATATATTTTACGTAACATAACATAATTTTTTTTAGTTTAACCCAAGTGTCAGGATTCCTCTGATTTATTTTTTAAAATGATGTCACAGGATATTATTTGAGGAGGCACGGTGGTGTAGTGGTTAGCACTGTCGCCTTGCACCGCCAGGGTCCGGGTTCAATTCCCGGCCAGGTTCGATTCCCGGCTCTGTGTGCATGGAGTTTGCATGTTCTCCCTGTGCTTGGTGGGTTTCCTCCGGGATCTCCGGTTTCCTCCCACAGTCCAAAGACATGTAGATTAGGCTAATTGCCATTCGCAAATTGGCCGTTGTGAGTGTGTGTGCCCTGCAATGGAGGTGCAGTGCCTTGTGCCCTAGGTCTCCTGGGATAGGCTCCAGGCCCCCCGTGACCTTGAATACAAGGTTAAGCGGTATAGAAGATGAGTGAGTGATATTATTTAACTTACCCTGCATTGTTAGAAGCTTTTTCTATTGCAAAATAATATATACATTCAGAGTTTTAATTACTGAGTAACGTTACTCAGTTTCCTGCCAGGCCACATGACATTGTTAATTTCCCGAGAAGTTAGATTTTATTGCTTACTTATTAAATGTGCTTTAGTAATAAACATGTAATAAATAACACCATAACCCTGGAACACTAGATCAGAATTTCAAAACAGAATTGATTCATCACACAATAAATAAATGTGCCCAGAGGACAGAGTGTGTGTGTACCAGTTCACAAATCAATGTTTTATTAATTTAAACACAATCAAATAATAATGTCAAAAAAAAAAAACATCTGTACATATCTATATTTTTTTCAGACACAACAAATGTTTGCGTGTTCACGACAAGGCCCACGTCAATGTTTTTCCAGTTTGCATTATGATTGCAATATTTTTTCTTTAAAAAAAAAAAAAAGCTTACTGTATAAAACATCTCCCATCTAATATGACCATGAACTAGCAGCAATATGTGTTACCCTGGGGGACAGGGGGAAGGAGCATAGTAAATCGGCAAATTTTATATTGTGGG
>QMIH01000027.1:244598-277175 GCA_003987875.1 Clarias batrachus | reverse complement strand
GGGGGGGGGGGGGGGCAAATTTAAGTTGTGATGGTGTTTGTTAATGTGGGGTGGAGTTATGGGGCAGATTAAATGGGTTGATTTTATATAAGTAGGGTTTAATGGGTTGAGAAGCATATATAAGATTGGAAAAGGGCGAGTGGGTTTAGAGGGGGTAGGATGTTGATGGGGTAGGGGGTAGAAGGGGCAGTAGAACACTTCACCTGCAGGAATGAAGCAACACTGACGACGGAGCAGAAACCGGTCAGAAACTCACACACAGGTTCAATTCCTGCTGAGGAAATTCACAGTCGGTAGCGTGTGTGTGTTCTTGACCCCTTTGCGTCTTTATATGTGTGTGTGTGTGTGTGTAGTGGCTTTCTGACAGTCCTTAGAGCTTTAAAGTTTCCCAAGTCCACAGTCTTATTTATCTAAGCACTATAAAGAATTTCTACAGCGACATTTCCAAAAATCAAAATGAAAAAGACTACTTCATACAAAAATTACACTTAATGTACAAGAGTTTCTGCCTTTTAGTGCCAGTACAAAAGATAACAAAACCTTGAAATATTGTGAGGTCTAACTGCTTTTAAACAGAACGCTAAACAGAAAGGAGTCAGTGGTGAGAGTACTGATACTCAACTCCAAACTTGACATTCATTTTGATTATTACTTTCTTTTCTGATGTGTGTAATCCCATAAATACATGTATTTAAAAAATAAAATAATGCTACTGAAATTCTGTAAATAAATACAGAAACTTTAACTAGCAAGGGAGGAAAATATTATTATTATTGTTATTAATAATATTAATAATAATAATCATCATCATCATCAATAAATCCGTAAACAAAATACGAAATCATTGACACTTGATATCCGTGCTTTTGGTCTTGACAAAAATGCTTTCAGATCTCCACTTAAACCATTAAGCAACACTTTAAGGCCCGCATACACTTTTTTGTGCACTCTTGCCTTAGAGTACTTCCACGAAAAAAAAAGCACTGAATAGCAAAATAGCTAAAGAAAAACAAGAAGGAATAGTCCAGTGATTAAAAATATACACACACACACACAAAACCCGCCGTATTCTGTACACGTATGATTGTCTGAGCAAATGCAGATAAAGTTTTTTCTTTTCCTTAAATTATTAGAAAATCCGTTTTTTCTTCTTTTCCGTAAACGTCTTCTTGTCTAAGTACTCTGCATGGTGAGAAACACACAACAACAAAAAGGTGACAAGTCTCTCGCCGGGAGGTGGCGCTCTCAACAAAGTCTCTGAATATAAATTAGGACATCCGGCGCAGTGGTTTCGAGTCAACGCAAGAAATCACGCTGAATCTCGGTGGGATCGGAGTCTTGCTAAGAGCCAAAAGGGACGCCGGTAGCTCTGGTTTCCTCACAGGTGTGAACCCTCACAGAGTTTTTTTTTGTTTTTTTTCCAGAAAAAAAAATCCGGAAAACTTTCTGACGGCTTTTACAAAACGAAGCCGAGTCAATTCACAGTAACCCCGCAGCTGCAGCGTCGTAAAAAATTTGCAATCCTCCAGTCGACCGATCAACCAAGAGCCGAGGTTTTAGGGTTAAGACGAGTCGTGGGTTTCTTTTCCCACGGTAAGTGTGTTAACGTTCTGTTGTCAGTCCGTGCTGAGTATAAATCGAGAGATGAGGATGTGCTACAAATACTCCAAGTCCAGCGCGTGATGAAGAGCCATGAGGTCCGAATGACTGGAGATCCTCCAGAAGGGCATGTTGTGCTGGAGAAAGAAGGAAAAACACCAATAAGCACTGGGAAAATAAATGGCATCACATTATTATGTAAATGATACATATCATTAGAAGATGATAAATATTTTTTTAATAACAGAAGTAATAGCAGCTGCATTTTTTCTAATATGTTTTGATGAGACTATGGTGTCATAGTTTTGATGAGACTGGGACTTGTTTGCCTAACAACATGTTATAGAAAGACTCTCCAACATCAGGAATCTCCAGGCAATCTTTTTCCACATGGAAGGATATTCAGGACAACATTTCGCCAAATTATTTTATTAATCGTTTTTGAATTACAGAAATTTTTGTCTTTCCATTTTCAGTGACTCAAAATGTATTGACCATTATCATAAATATTAGGATTATTAAATACTCGAATGGAAAAAAAACCCAGGCGCATCACCAAATGCTAAGTTTTCTACCATGAGATACTTTGCCAGGCCTTTACTAAAGCCACCTTGTTTGTGGTCCTTCAGTTGGTTGAAGCACTGTGTCTTGTCAGTTTTACAGCATTTGGCTGCGCTAAAGGTATACCTCAATAGACTTCAGAATTCATCCTGCTACATCTGTCAGTTGCCAGATCATGAATAAACACCAGTGATCCAGGTCCACTGGCAGCCATACATGTTCATGCCATAATGCTGCCGCCACCATGCTTAACAGATGATGTGGTATGCTTTGGATCATAAGCCCTTCCTTTCCTTTTCCATATTCTTCTCTTCTAACCATTCTAGTACAAGGAAACCTTGTATCAGATCTCGGCACATTTTTTCTTTTCTTTTCTTTTTAAGAATTAGTAATATTTTTATTAGAAGCGTCTCACCTGGCTTTTCTATTATTGAGTGTTACCAGGTGTTTGCTGGGTAAAGCCTCTGTATTTACTTTGTAATTGCACAACTGCTTATCAGTAAATTTTTTGAGGGCTTTAAAGATGGCGAGACAAAAATGTCCATAATAACTAAGCGGTTCATTTTTTTTTTTTCTTAAACCTCTTGAATTGCTTCATTTCAAGAAAAAAAAAACATGACATTTGTTACACTCTTTAAATACTTTTGAATCTGATAGTATTATTTGGAGTTAATACCCTTATAGGTTACTACTTTTTTTGTTCCCCTAGCGACAATAAGAACTTTATTTTCCATTAATAAATGATTTCAGACACAATTTCCAGAACTTGCCTAATTAGCTGATTGTATTACTAGAAATATACTACCTAGCTATGAGTATCAATACTAGCAATCATTTAGCAAAATATTTCTATCTGTATTTCGTACTTCGCAAAAACTTTTCTGTGTAACTATTTGCAATTTGAATGCCTTTAGTGGCACTAAATGAAAGCAACAGGTATTGGAAAGTTAGCAATTTAGCAATTCTGAAAGAGAATGTTAGCAAACCATTTAAAGTACTTCTGGTTATGCTAGCACTTTCTTTTTTTCTCTAGTGCTTGAATTTAATCTTTTTCTCAAGTCAGAGCTAAGCAAAGTCTTTGTTATTTCTAACACAGTGCAGTTAAAATTGTGAAAGTTTGATGTTTAATTAAAACTTTAAATGACTTGAGAATTAAATTTATTTTATTAATGTTTAAAAGTTTTTTTTCTACTATTTAAAAAAAAATCACAATTTCTTATAGGCTACCCTCAATTAAGTGCCTTTCTTTTAAATGGCTTTAATCACCTCATTAGTAACGTTAAGAAATGACAAAAAGAAAACACTTGTAGCACTCTTGAGGGTTGTTTTTTTTTTTTTTTAAGCCCTACTGGGAAAATAAGTATGAATGCACTGTACAGCCCAAACTTCCCTGAACACGACATTTCGAATGAGGCTTTGTTCTCCGAGAGACGCTAGGAGAAATATGAGTCTGCTAGAATGAAAGAAGCTTGTCAGGAGTCTTCAGTGCTTCCATTACTGCCTCTTATCAACAGTATAGCTTCTCTCAGGCATATGTTCCGCTTAGAGGAGCTTGCGCTGACCCTTAAAAGACTCTTTTTCTTTCTTCCCCCCACTTTTTTTTGTTTTGTAAATTGTCTTCTGCTTTTAAGTTTTAAAAGCCAGAGATGCTATCTCTTCTTCACCTCAGCTGGGTTATTAAGCAGAGTGGGATTGTTTTGGGGGATTCTTTAAAGGACAAAAGTGAGGGGAAATAATGACAAAACTCTGACATCCATCTATTACCTAATGCTATTCTGACTGCAAATGGAGAGAGAGAGAGAGAGAGAGAGAGAGAGAGAGAGAGAGAATTGTTCATGTTATATTACCACAGGTGTACAGGACTGTCAAAAACTAATACAAGAAGTTGTGTTAACGTGCACATTCTTCTCAGCTCTAATTGACAACATGGAACTAAATACTTGACAGGATATAATAAAGAAGTGTGTCACCATGCAGCTTCACCTTCTGGATCTGTTGCTCACCTGTCAGGGAAATGTGTTTGTTCCCCCAGGTAATTAATTAGCAAATGAATATCTTCATCTTTTGCGGTTTATGGTCAGAGCATTGGGTTTACATGAACTTGGCAGAAACTCAACACACAAAGGGCTTTTAGACAGTCAGCAGGTAACATAAATCCTTCAGATCCTCCTTTGAACCGCACAGGCGAGAGCAACTACAAGACCCGGCTGCTACTGCGCCGTGTCGTACAACACATCAAAAGGCTTTGGCAGCCAAGCCGTTCCCTCATCTTCAACCCACAGAAGAAAAACATCCCACATTTCATCAAACAAAGATGTAAGCTTCTTAAACGCGTGCTCTGTTTATGGGCCGGTCTCTCGATCATGCCTGAAAGGACTTGTCTAGCGTTACACGCATTCATGCTGCTTCAGCTCAGCTCGGCAATGTATAATTATGCCATCTCGCCCCCTTTTTACACTTGAGCTGTCATTGCTGATTCGATTGTGGAAGCTATTTTCTCGTTTCGCCAATGGGCTTTTTGGGACTAAATAGACGAAAGTGAAAGGGGGGGAAGGGGGCGAGTCGAGCAGGGTCGAGTGAAGGGTTTCTCATTTACCTTTTTGGAGCTCTGCTCCTCTTCTACTCCGTCTCCCACCACCACGTAAACAACTTTCCTCCCGAATCTCTGAATTACTCGCTCGAAGCAGCTCTCTTTGCCTGCGGAGAACAGAAACAGGTTTAGTGCTTCCAATCGCGTCCAAGAGCCAACCTTTTGTGAGGGCTCTCTAAATACGCAATAAGTTACACAAAATTACCCAGTGTAAACACTTAGCCGTAGCTTGGGGGATTCGATAAGATCAATGCCCAGATAAAAGTGGCCTGAAAAGCATTAAGTGTGTCTTTCTCCTCCCTAAACCTGGGACAAATGGAGTTTAACGAGCTAAATCAGCCTCACATGCTAATGCCAGAGTTTAGGGAGGCATGCAGCCCGCAACCAGAACCGTCTCTGCTCAGGGATGGCCCAAAAAACTACAGACTCCAAGCTTAGAGTTTATTTTGCATTTGAAGAAGCGGAGGCAGGAGCAGAGGGGGTGAGGGGGCAAAAATGTCCGTGTGGAATGACATAAATTTGCCGAAGTGGTTTCATATGCAGGCCTGAAAAAAAGGAGAGGCCCAGCTCAGGCCCAGCTCCAAGAAAATAATCCTAGCCTGATTAGGCCTTTTCCTTAGAAACCGACATCAAACCTCTCGTGTGTCCGCCCCCTTCTGCAGCCTAAACCAATCCTGCGCCATACGTCTCCTGATGTTTACACATAATAACATAATATCCTGATTGTTCAGCCCACAGGAACCCGCAGGTAAAGGAGCTATCACTCACCTATTTTTGTAGCGCTATAAATATTCTCAATTGGAAAAACTATTCCCAGTCCATAGAGCAGCACTTTTGCAAGGGCAGGTATGAGCTGCGTCGTGGTTACTAAGATGTTCACACAATTTGACCTGAAATTGAAGCAGAAAGAGGAAAGAATGCTCTTCTTAGAATTTGGCAGACACATCTTGCTAATCTTGTCACCATTAGTGACTGTTTGCAAACAGTATAACATGCCAAATTTCTGAGTTTGGGAACATACAGCCTGAAGCACTATTTTGTCATTTTTAGGTTTATATATCTGCTCTCTAAATAATTTTCCTTACCTTGAGTGGATTAGTGTTAGTGCTTTTAGTGCCAGTGTTAACCAGGAATCTGTCAAAGCTTCAATTTCTGCTCGTAGTTGCAGCCAGGCCTCCCTTTTGGCCGGACCCAACAGTCCTGAAAACCAACAGAAAACCTTGTTTGAATTGGCCCATTTTTTTGCAAACAACTCCAGAAATTTCAAAATTTAGCCCCAACCCAAGTTGTAGGCTTGGTGGAAAAACCTCAGAGTGTTTTTGTTGACACACATTTCCATTTCCATTCCCCTTTCCCTCCTTCCAACCCAGCAATTTGCCCTGAGGATTTTTATTGCGGAATTACCTCCGACGTTGTTTTTGTAGGTGGTGTAAATTTCTTTTACTCGTCTGTAGCGGAAGGCCAGCTTTCTCATCCAGTCCACTCCTCCTCTCACACCGGTCGCCAAACACAGGTTGGCACTGGTGGCAGCGGCATGGAAGCCATCTGTACTGAAGTTATAAGTGCTAAAAAAGAGACAAACAAGTTTCAGATAGTAGTGGCGGTTTGAGAATACCATTACACTTGCCCAGATTTACAACTTGCACCAAATGTAGTTGATTAGTCTTGACATTTGGTGTCTGAAGTGGCTTAAGTAAGGGACTAAACGTTTATGGAAAGGATTTTTGATGACTTATAGTACCTCAGAATAAGAGAAACAATCTGTAGGAACTAAAAGTCTTGTCTGAATGACTGCATTTTTTTTGCTCTAGGGAGAAGCTGTGTAAAAGTCAAAAGTGTGACCTTCTGAAAATGAACACCGTGCCAGATTTACCTCAGATCTTGACCGTTGTCATCAGAGGAAACGTCGTCAATGTGGACTTGATCACACTCCTGTAGAAGAAGAGGCAGGAAAAAAAAAACAGAAGACAATCCAAATTAAAGTAGGCTGAGTTGATTAATGGCTTACACGTGTGAAACTGGGTGCGATTTGGCAGCTCAGATCCATGTGAAGTGAGTAATGTCAACAACTGTGGAATTCCCATTTTGAAGCCTAGAGCTCAGGGCGGAAAGCAGAAATCATGGCCTAAAACCACTTCCAGGCTCGAACCCCCCCACCTGCTCAATCTTAATAAAAATAAGCACAGTCATCAGGGGACCAAGGGTGTAGCCACTTGGGCACTAGTACTAGTGGGAAGAGCTTAATGCTTTTTCATCTTTCGTTAGATAAACATCGGCTGGGACAAGATCAGTGGGTCTTCAAAAACACAGATATAATCAGGCGATGTTTGTCACATATCAATGCATGGAATTCCTTTCTGTAGTGAAAATTTGTGCTGCTTGAACTGGGCAACTTACATTTTCTGCATTTGCTCTCATGTTTGTTGGGGCATCTTTCGATTTCTTTGACTTTTATTAAATTATATAACAATCTGTCACAAGACTTAGTCAGAAATCTGGCTTAGAACAGGCATCAAAATATATGTATAGAGTAATAAAGAGTATAAAGGCTTTAAAGGTCCTATATTTCACTATTTCTTTGACAAGTTAAAACCAGAGTTCCACTATAATGTCTCTGTTAATGCTTCTGCTGAAATACTTCTCAGATCATTAATTTTTCATACCTCAAATTCCTTCTATTTCTCAAAATGCACCATTTCAGTGTTTATGTAAATGAGTTACAATTGAGCCACATCCCACCAGAGAGACCTTCTTATATGAGGTCACAATAGGGGAGGAAATCTACTTGAAAAAAAAAAAAAAAAACACTCAAACATTTTGCTTGTACATGCACACCGGAAATGTATCTCAATGTCTAAAATGTGTTTTTAAAAACTCTGCATAATAGATTTCTTTTAATATACACAATATAGTAGTTTAGTATTAAAGCTAACCAGCATCCTAAAGAAAAGTTGTGATGTGGTCACATGATTAATCTTGTGATTAGATGACCTAATTTAACAATAAGTTCAGTATGTAAAATCCACTGCTCAACGTATTCAGTTAGAAGCCCAGTTGCATGTGTTTTGTTTGCTTGTTTTTTTGGTAATAAATGTTTAAAATGTCTGTTTTGGTGGCAGGTTTCGAAAAAAAAAAAAGTTTCCCTTTCATTTTAAAAAAGGCCAAAAAACACATGCTTTGTAGCAGTGCAATGCCTAAATGAAGAAGTACCTCTGAGATAATGAGTGCATCCCTGCTCCTTTCGTTTTCTTGGAGAGGCTGGCGAGTTCCTCGGCCTCAAACTGACGCTAACACAAACCAGACCCACTGCTAAACGTAACATACTAGAAAAATTGAACCTGATGCTAACCGCCAATGAAATTATGACCTCTGATTGCTGCCGAGCCACACACCAGCATGGCCTGAGGCGTTTTTGTGCAGAGTGCAGACTGAAAATCTGTTATTAGTTTTCCATTTATAGGCGTCCCCAACCACCCCCCCTCCTTCTGCTCTCCCACCACCAACCAACCCACACACTCCTTCACTTGGAAGAGCCATGAATGTTTGGGAGTTGTGCCTGGACATTAGGATCCAACAAATTTCAGATGGGATGGAAAGACAGGCTTGCGACATTCAGCTGCATTAGTGGATGAAAATGGAGAAGTTAAAACGAATATGAGTTAAATTGAGACCATGCTAACTTTTATATCCTTGTCCAATCCTCGATAATGAACTCTTTCGGAAATCAGCTATACTTGAATAAAAGTTGATTATTATTTTTGTTTAAGGTTCATAAATTCCATTGCTAAAACATCCTTAAGATGTTTAATTACTTAGGACATGAACAAAAGGACTTCCTTGTTTTAACTCAATCCAAACCTGGCCAAATGCTGACGTTATTGCATTCCTGGTTAATGCTGGAGCAGTCGAAGGGTAAAAGGGGCTTTAAACCGTAAACCTTTTTTATTTTACTGGTTCCCCTCCGAACAAATTTTTCATCTCCCTGGATTTGTGGGGGGGGGTGTCTATGTGCGGAGAAACTCAAACCAGCTGTTCTTTAACAGAATTAAAATCTTGACCTCGAGAACCTTTGGTCTAATGCAGGCCTTCTCTCCCAGTGAGTCTCCAGATCCAAAGAGGAAAAGACTTTGACCCAGTGGCCTTCTGCTCCTCTCTAGGGCTCCGTGGACTCAGATAAGGGGAGGAGGGACGGTAGATGGGGGGAGCAAGGGAGTGACAGAGGGAGGGGTGACCTCACATGGAGATTTAGGAGCATTATGGACCAAGAAGATGGACTGCCTACTAGAGCTGTGCAAGCTGTTTGTGTAATCTGTTTCAGCAATGGATCCTTAATACTTGTGAAGTACCAATTTGTCACTGGGAGAAGCGGCAGCTTCGGACAGGCTAAAATCATTACCGGGGAAGAAAAAGTCTAGTCCTCATTCACAAGTAGCAAGAAGGAGCAGAACATCCAAGTAGCATGATGACACCGTTAAATCAGGGTTCATCCGAGGTTAAAAGTAGCAAAAGGTTTTCAAATAATCTTAAAATTAAATCAACTATCCAATATCGACAGTACCACTTACATTAAACAGAGGCCTACATTGATGTTCTTTTATATATTTCAACCGCAGTCTTTTCCACTGAGCATTTAAAAAACATGCCTTTAAGGAAGTCAATAAATTGCATTTACTCTAATAGCTGATGTCACGGCAATGCTTACATTGCCTATTTTATTTATTCACTGTACCAGTACACACAGATAAATGTTGCATTGCGGACTGCCAGACAGCCATGAAAAGAAAAGAAAAGAAAAAAAACTCCATGAGGAGAGAAAAAGAGAGAAGAAGAACGCAGCAACCCCTGACAATCACCACGCACAGCGGGATTACCCATAAACCACTTGACTGCTGAGCGTCTTACAGAAACTCACGAGACGCATCATTCGTCCTTCTTAAGCACTCGTAAACACTGTTAAGCCCAAATGAGCAGGAATGGATGAGCGGTAAGTGCTTTAACTGAAGCAGAGACACGGGAATACCAACACACACACACATGTGCATACACTTGTTAACTTTTTAATGATACTTGAGAGCGTGTTCAGTAAAAAAAAAAAAGGGGGGGGTAGAAAAAGAAAAAAATTGTGTTTTAAGCATTTAGAGTCTTGAGATCAATTATTAGTTGTCATTCTTGCCAATAATATAACAATACGCATTATATTCAAGCAGTCGTAGCAATCTAACGATAGAAGATGCTGAGATCAGCGAGATATAGACTACTCTTGTGTATTTTAGAAGCAGAAATTTGAGTTGAATTGATTTCAATGTTACGAAATCATAGATTTATACTATACCATTTATTCCTCCAGGAGTTTGTCTTTTTATGCTAGTTTTATGATACGTCGTTGCTGAGATAGCAGATATGTACAGAATTTTTGTTTATTCCCCGAAGTAAAGGTACAAGACAAATGATGAGAAATAAAATTCACAGAATCCAGTTACTCTAGTTAATACTGTGTTTTTATTTTTAGTTAATAATGTGTTACTCATTTCTGTAAGCGCTTGAGCGCACATCATACAAAAGAACTGATATAAAAGCTAAAGAAATGGGCTATGCTGTCATAGTCAAATGTAAGGCGTGCCGATTGATTTACAATGTAAAACCCTGCACTGAATAACACACAAGAAAACATTCCATCTTAAAAGTTGCTGATAGCGTTTCAGGAGCACAGAGGATATACTGCAGCAGTTGTGCTACTTAATGTTGACTAATGAAATCGAGAGGCGGAGCAACATGGACCAGTTCAAAAGATAAAAAGCAGTGAAAACATAATGTAGGTGATCCTGTGATAAAACAGCACTACAACTATAGTGCACCATGATAGGAGGCATTTAAAAAAATACTAAACACATATTAATAGGAGAATAGAATGTACTAAACAGTTCAAAATCGGATCAATGTTGCGTACTTTAAGATAGCAAAGAGAATAAAACAGCAAATTGAATCGCCGGGTTTTGCTCTTCTGCGTCCTCGGCTCTTCCTTCTCTGAGCAGCGCTCTCTTCCCCGAACCCAACAATCACCCTTAACTCGCTCCACATGTTCCTACTGTAGACTGTACAAAGATCCTCCTCCATGGTCCATACGTAATTACTTCCTAAGCAAACAATTTGTCTTTCTGTTTAATTCATCACATTTTTCCTCTCATCTCGTTCCTTTTCTCGAACCGTCTGGCAGGCCTTGTCCTAACAGACAGACATAACTTCCTTGAACACGGGAAATCAACAAAACTATCAAATAAACACCTAAAAATCACCTTCTCGCTTTTTCTCACCCAGTTGTTGTTTTTTTTTCCTTCTTTCTTTCTCTGTCTCTCTTTCAGTTCACCCTCTGAAAGCTTCTTTTTTTTTTCGTTTCGAAGTAGCTATCAGAGGCTCCTTTGTTCCTCTGTCGTCTGTCATTAAGCAATCAGGCCGATTCTTCCTGTTGGCCAGAGGAAGGACTTTTGCTACTGACGGCTCAGAGGAGAGCTGCAGTACGTCAAAAAAAAAAGACGAAAATGATTATTTCAAACTACAAAAACCTGGCTTTTGCCTCTCGTCCTAGAAACATCCGTATTGCATTACTCTCGCTGGCTTGCCTCCGTTTTTCCTCGTTTTTTTTTTTCCCCTTCCCCACACAGGAGGAAAAGGACCCAAACCAGACGGGGGTCTTAGCCGAAGCCGCTGATGCTTATGCCTTATATAAACACAACAGTACATGCCACTTGTGACACGTATCTATATTTCTATGTTTTTTTTTTCACGTTTACAATATGTTATTATTGCATTATATAAGGTTTTTTTCTGTTATTTCTTATGTTACAACTTTTATTTGCTATGAATTTACTTTGGTTCGGCGCCCCAAAAGTCTATATTGTTATAAGTCAAGATTGTGACTCCGAATCTGATCATTCACCTCTAACAAAAATACAGCAGGAGCGATTGGTGTGTTTATTTATTGGAAAGTTTTTTGTTGTTGTTGTTTGTTTGCTTTTTCATGTATATCATGTATGTATATCGGCTGCACATTATTTCTATTTTTTATGACTGGAATTTATGTACCATATATACATTAATGAACCTTGTACCACACGAATCAAGAATTCCATGTTCTTGCAGGATTTATAAAGTTTTTTTTTCTGAATTAGGATTCATATTACTGATTTATAACTATTTAATAAATAAATGAAGCGCATGCAAATTTTAATTTATAGGAAATAAACTGATTTAGATTCGGATTCACAGCTGTGTTCTTCTTTTTGTATTTGATTCACTTTTTTCTTTTAATTCTGATCATTATTTTAAATTAATTCCCATTTTTTTCTGTATTCTTTATTTAGTCCCATCTCTAAAACATTGTTACTAATTTAGATTTCCTCCAACGCTAAGCCAAGAAGGATTCCAATATAAATTTTTTAAAAAGCTGTCGTTGTTTTCTAGTTGATCATTTTTTCCTAATTCGCATATTCAGATCATCCCGTATTGTCACACTCCAAATGTCAGGTTGTGATTCTCCACAATGTATTACGTACAACATGTACTGGCGTACTTAGTCACCTGACCTGGGTCGATAAAATTTTTCAGATTCTGGCTCTTCTTCTGATTCTGCCTCTCTGACTCAGGTGAGCGAGGCGGGCAACAAAAGCGCAGTGTGAGCGATTACGCCCATCATCACGGCATTCCTCTGAGTCTACAAGCTCGGGCCATGTGAAAAAGCCCAAGCTACGGTTCGCAGGTTCTCAATGCCGCTACTCCATTCGCAAAGTCTGTCATCTCTAAGGGGGGGGTCGTGACCCCGAAATTTAGCTTCGCCAACCCATCACCCCACCCAACCCAACTGCTGTGGGGGCAAAATGACGGCGGGAGGGAGGGAAGGAGGGAGGGAGAGTCAGAGAGAGCGAGAGAGAGAGAGAATGGACGCGAGAGAGCTTACCTGTGGGTCAGATACAGGATATAGAGAACAAAGGAAGTTCTTCAGACCCACTTCATTCCAGTCCACAATTCGTGCTTGAATAGTTGTGGAATTTAAACACGCACCGGCACACGGACACAAAAACAACTCCAACTCAGTGGAAACACGGGTATCATGAAATTACACGTTTAACAATGAGCAACAAGTCTCCACATCATCCAGGATAAGGTAGAAATTTCTATAATAAATGTCTAAGAGTGTACAAAGCTTTAAAACACAGGACAAAAAAACACAGTAGTATAAAATAAAATACTACAAAAAAATAAACTCATATACTTTTTCTTTAAATTTACCACCTTTCGTTTATTACATTTAATTATTTACATTTTTCTATACGTATGAAAACATTCACGTGAAAAAGACATGTACTTTCTTATTGCCACAGAGTTGTTAGTAATGTTATGTTTTCTCCGTGACCCTGTGGTGTTATCCGGCCACGATGCTGTGGTACGGGTAGTGTGTGTATGTGTGTGTGTGTGTGTGTGTGTGTGTGTGTGTGTGTGTGTGTGTGTGTGTGTGTGTGGAGGAGGGGGCATGTTGAGAGAAGATAGACAGGGCTGCCTTTTGAAGGCTCGACTTTCTCTCTTTAGTCCTTCCAACAAACCCATGAGGGCTGCCGTGTCTAGACACCAAAAAACACACATTAAAATCCACAGAGTCAAATCCAGCACCTAAGCACACACACACACACACACACACACACACACACACACACACACACACACACCGAGTGCAGGGAAAGTTATGATAATGACTAATTTCACTTTCAAAAGAGTTGCTCCTCTATTTTGATAAGCTTGGAAGACTTCGTGGAATTCTGAGGGAACGTTAGGATGCAGCGCAGGTCAGGGAGAGGTTCGACAAAACCATAGAAATCTGTGTTCTGAATGTATAAGGAGACCGAGACATGGAACAGAGGAACTGGTTCAATAGTGTTTCAGGGAATATATACATAAATATAATATAAATGGACAATAATAATCATCCCAAGATACTTAATAAAGAATATTAAATAGTATTTAAAAGCATTTAATAAACAATCTAAAAAAAACTTTACTGTGATATAAATACTAGAAGCAATTGAAGTAATAATAATAATAATAATAATAAATTTTCAGTCAATTGTAGAAACAATCAACAAATTTAAATTATCTTTATCTTATCAGCTGTGTTAAGGTAAAAGAGTCACAGCTTTGCTATGTCATCGCTTTCTTCCCTGTTGTGTGTGTGTGTGTGTCTAATTTAAACCGTGCCCAGCTCAGGCAGGGAACTCCGTCCTACAGGCGGTCTCGTCTTATTTTTACCCTCGAACCTTTCCCCTGCAGAGCGCGAGCAGGGCAAAATAGATGCACGCTTAACCTCCTCCGACGGCCCTTTTTCACTCTCTCTCTCATACTCACACACACACACACACACACACACACACACACACACACACACACACACACACATACAAACACGCACAACCACTCACTCTCTCCCTCATATACCCAGAGTGGAATGCTTTCATCCCAACACACACACTCGCTTCACTCTCAGGTAGTTCACATGACACTCCAGGTGATTTATAGGGTGGGAGACATTTGGAAGAAGTGAGATTGGGTTTGTTTTGTGTGTTGAGCACGACCCATGCGGGTTCCTAGTGAAAATAATAAAGGAGAAATGTCACTTACATGTGTTTGAGAAAAAAGCATGTGATAAACGTATATATGAAACGTGAAATGTTAAAAAGAGAAACTCAGATTCTGACTAACTCTAACACAGATTGTTTTCGACTCTAGCGTGATGCACGTTTTCTAAGTAACATCTTGCCTATAATTAAGTTAAAGTTATTAATAAATAATATCAGTATAAGTAAATAACAGCTTTGTAATCATTTCTAGACAACACCAATCCCTCAGTGCTATAGTCTGAGTAATTGTCTGGGTTCGGTCTTGATCTGTGTTTCCTCCAAACATCTTTCTTCGAGACAGTAAACCCAGAATATTGCACGTCCAATCAATACCCGGATCACATTGCTGATGAGCGTTTTATGGATTCGTCCTGTCTTTGTAAAATATTAATAATTAAGTGGCTGCAAAAAGTATCCGTTTCTCCGTGCACTTTATTATCTTACAGGTAGGAATGACGTTAATGCTTATTCTGTTGATCAATATGCCGAGGGTTCGTATCATTTCATTGCTGTGCGTACGTGTGTGTACAGTATGTGTGTGTGTGAGAGAGAGAAAGAGTGTGTGTGGGTAACTGATCCCCAATGACCAGCTCAGCATGCCTTCTTTCTTTTTATTTCTTTTTCCTCCTGTCACTTGAGGATTAGCTACACACACGTTCACGCAGTCACACCCACACACACTCAGATACACTTAGAGGTAACAAAGCAACAGCACTTTATATCTATATACAGTATATGTATATGTTTGGCGATAAACATATAGAATATTTTCCAGGTTGTACCTGGATATAAAAGTATATAAAATATAATTTCATATTTATGAAACAGAATGTTTCTGCATTACAGCGAAAGCATGTGAGGTTTAAAGAAATTGGTAAAAAAAAAAAAAAAAGTTTAGTATAATATCTGTAACGAACTGTGACGTCATTATTAAAGACAAACAGTCCAGCTTCAAAGATTTCTGCATATGTCTCTATTTAAATTTATTCCTTATTTTTAGTTCATTTTCAACTAATCTTTTGTGTTTTTGATACACAATCATTAACATAATTATTTATGGATAATATGTACAGTGTAATAATAATGATAATAACACATTTTAGCAGTAATGTGTAAATTATTTTTTTTTGTTCTTATTCACAAAATTGTATTTTGTACATATTAAAATAATATTAAAATGTATACCAAAAACTATTTTTGATTTCCCCCAGAGGCACAAGAAAACATACTGCATCTCCTGAAAAGTCATTAAACTGCATTAGTTATGGAATATTATATTCCTGCACAATCTATCCTTAATGCTTTGGGTATTTTAAGTAATACAAATGCTTGTGTGTGTGTGTGTGTGTGTGTGTGTGTGTGTGTGTGTGTGTGTGGTAGCAGTGGGGTTTCCCTTTATGGCTCTGACTAAATTAGATATAGCATACGCATTTCGACAGAGCCATAAATACAGACCTGCTGTGGTGTTGTTTACACTGAAGGAGTGTGTTCACTTGTGTTTAGATGAAGGCTGTAAAAATGGAACCCGGCCGACCCAAGACATGGAGCGCTCGCCGCAAAAGAACAGCGGAATTCAAATAGTGTCGAAAAACGACAAACTAGCGCATGCATCGCTCCTTTGCTGTCGAGCTGTGACGGGCGCTCACGCTGTTCTAGTTTCAAGAGAACCATCCTTGGCTTTAGACCTGTCGCAATCAGATGTAATAATCCCATCATTGAGATAAAGCAGAGCGACGAAACTATGCACATTCAAACCGTTTTTTTTTTTTTTTTTTTAAAGAGGCTCCCTGGGCCGAGCTGCCAATTCGGCTATGGGCACATGAAACATAAATCAAAATACAGGACAGATGTTAAAGCCGCATTGAAGCTTTTTTGTCGCCGCCTCATTTTCGAACTTCTCAGAAAAATGGCACGGCCGCGCCTATTAAAGCGGAGCGCAGTCCGCTCGATCTGATGTGGCCAAACATACGGGAATATTTAACAGCCAATTGCCACCCATTAACTTTGATCGCACGACTGTGACTCGGCTGTCTTGTGCAGCACAAACATTTTCTTTCTACCCACTCGTTTCTTTTTTTTTCCTCGCCTCTTCTCGTCCTGAAAAGGTCGGTGACTAATGAAACTTGGCAGCTCACTTCACACTTAAGTATCAAACAAAACATTTCCTCTCTTGCAGGGTCAGACACGAGCAGGACGTGGAGGAAAAGCTTGTGGGTCAGTGGTGTCGGATTATAGAGCGAGAGAGAGAGAGAGAGAGAGAGAGAGATGGGGTTGGGTTAGTTTGGGTTTGTGCACGTCTTGAATGAGAAATAAGACATGACATTTTGAACAAGAAGTGGCCATTGTGCAGCGCGTTAATCTGTGCTTTAACGCTCCTGTGATTAGCGTGAGTAGATAATCGGTTTAGTGCTATAGGCCTCCTACGCGGCTGTTCAACAAGCACTTCATTTTTTTTTGCCACATAATTTGCACACAAGTCTTTTCCATAAAAGTCTGAAAAACAAACTAGCTGACTAGAGTTCTCCTCCCGCTCCTAGCGAAAGATTATATTAACTAGCTAGCTAATGCTATGTTCATTTCAAAAGGAGTTCTGTGTTCATTATATCTATATTACATCTAATAATTTTTTATTATGCACCACTTTTGCACCACACAGCTTAGTAGCATGTAAAGCTAGCATGTTTTTACACACTTTAATGAATGACAATACTTTAATATTAGCAGTCAACGCTAAATAATTTTTCTGTATGATTTTTACTATTTTCCTATCAAGTTACCAACATATCTGAGAAAAATGTGGATGTTTTGTCTTGTTCACACAGTTACCGTGCCTTTTCATTGTCCGGTTTCATGCTAGCTTGTCAACTCATTACCCTCATTACTAAGCTTATAATCAGTGTCCAAATGTTCCGGTGGCCTAGCAACAGTCATGTCATGGTTTTAACAATTTGAATGACAAATCATTTAGCTTTCCATGTTAACGCACCGAAAAACAACAACTGCTTTAGTTGGAAACATTTGTTTACTTCCTAGAAAGACGTCTTGTTCTGATTTTCTAGGTGAAAATAAAATGTTGTCATTAATAAGAATGGAGAACAATGCATTATTTATGTCACCTATGTATATGTAAGCTCTTTAAATCTTTACATGCTACCAACCGGAGGCTGGAGGCAAGTTTGACCCAGCTATCCAAAGTGTTACCCCTCACTGGGTAAAGCAGACAGACAGCGGTAGAGCAATTGCCCCATGGGGCAGATTTTACACCATGAATCAAGAGTATGAGGGCCGCCCCAAACCATGACCAAGAGAGGCGGATAGCATCACAGCATGACACATAGACACTCTGAACACATAGAGAAACACTAGACACTGACAAATTGCCCTTACCAGAGGGGGGAGGGGCAAAAAAGGGCAAAATTGTTAGGGGGTGGGGGGACAGTGAGATTGACAGGATATGTAAAATTCATGGTGTCCCTCGAGCTCTGAGGTCATACATCACGGCTCAGGAAAGTTTCTGCCATTAAACGGTTGTTGCCGCTAAGCTTCACAATGTAACTTATACGCAGTGTTGTGACTTATCTTGTAAGTGTCGTGCTCATAACGTAACGTATACTGTCTGTTGTGACTTATCTCCAGTCTCTGGATCAAGATTTACATGTTATGGTAAAGAAAAACTGCTAGCATTAGGGCATAAGTAAGGCGGGGGTTGTGAGGTAGGCAAAAACAAGCTGCCATTTTACTCCCATAGGACCGCACTTTATCGTAACGTAATATAAACACCGGGTTGCCAGGGTTTATAAAAAATTGCGCCAGATTTAGGAAAAGGTGGGAAAATAATAATAATTATAATAATAATAATAATAATAATAATAATAATTTTTAAAAAGCTAATCTGCTGGATGCATCCTCTTGGACATTTAAATCTGTTTTAAAAGCAAATATTTAAAACTTATATATTTCAGCAAGAATAATAGAATCAATGTTGAACAAATTTCACTACAGCTTATTGTCACTGTTAACAAATTCATGCTAGGAGGCTTTTCAGCAGTAGACAATAATAGCCACTCATTTTCCCTTCACAAGAAGTAAAATTATTTGTTTTAGTCTAACAACCTTTACTTTAGTACCAGACATTACATATTGCGGTCAAGAAAGCATGCTAACCACACTGGCGGAATGTTTTGTTCAGAAGACAACATCATTTAGTTTATGTCACAGAAGATCAACGTCATTGGCTCCATTGTTCTGTTTCCCCAGGTTGAAGCAAATTTCTCACAAACAAGCCAAAAGAAAATCCAAACATAACTGTTTTTTTTTTTGTTTTGTTTTTAGGATCCAGAAATAGATTGCTGTATCTGCACATTTTGATCTCTAAACATCTGTTAAGGGCAATTTCCATATTACTAAGTTATATAAAAACCAGCTCAGAAAAAATAAAACTGCTTGAGCACTTACTTCTAAGTCATTGAAGAATAAATGTGTGTCTGCTAAATTGAAGATCATCTCTTCCATTCGGAGTCCCAGTGACACAGATGTTGGTGGATCCTGAAATATGAAATATTGATTACTAAGAATAAAATATTCAACAATACATGATCAATCATATAGGTTCCATGTGGACATCACAGCGCAGACAGAACCTATGGTGATATATGGAAACGTATATGTTGCATTAAATTTATGTATGTAAAAAAAAATGTGGTATTGAAGGCATACAGTACATGTTGGTGTACACATCACATTAAATACATACATGCAAATGAAGGTGTGGTTTTGAACCCATGAATAGAAATTTATGTCATACTGAGTCCATACTGTATATGGCCATTTATTTATTACATTTATTAAGTAAATGTGGGTGTGTCATCAAGTCGATGTATAGAAATATTCAGTACTGACGGGTAAAATAAGTAAATAAATAAACAAATAAATACAATTTAAAATAAAAAATAATAATACAAAAATGGAAATGGGTTCAAAATGTGTCCAAAACATTTGAAATATTGAAACCTGAAAGGGTAGTGCTGAACCATTTACCTCATAGAAATTGATTAAAGATCATGCTTGGTGAATCATATACTGTATAAGTTGAATCATATTTTTTTTTATTGTAAAAAATCAACAGCATAAATTACAGCTATATTTATTAGTCAAAGTAAGAACATTTCCACGTACAAAATGTGGAAAGAATGCACAGGATTGAAACTAAACAACTGTATGGCCATAAGAATTCCACTTGGTAGTAAAAGCTAATCAGAGAAAAAGTTTTCAGTTTTCTAGATAGCATAACAATTGGACTTTGAAACAACAAGAAAAGGACATGTGGTCCTGATTGACCCCATTCCTAAGCGATTGGTGTGTCAGGATAAGAAGGAAAGGGCATGGAGCAATGCACACATCATGCATAGTGCCCACTGTACAAGCCTCTGCAGTCAGTGTTATGATATGGGGTTGCTTCAGTTGGTCAGGGCTAGACTTAGCAAAATGATGTGCAATAGACTGCTCCTTCCTTAAAGTTTGCCATGAGAAATAACTCACTCTTTTTTCCATGACTTCTGAAATTTGCATGAGTATTTCTTTCGGGGGGAAAAGAACATACAAACAGCACACACGTCCATACCAAAAAAAGTGTTGCTGTGCTTTCAGGCTGGGTGGGCACAATACAGTACCAAGATACGATGCACATACCAAGAACAGGTTGTGGTAATAAAAAGCGGAAAGGTGTGAAATTTTGTCCTAAATTATGAGAAATGCGGGAGAATTTTGACTGTGAGAGAAAACCTGCAGAGTAAGGTGAAAAATGGGAGTCTCCTTGGGAAGTGTTGGAAAGTATGGCTCTAATCGAAGCTACAGTAAAAGTGGGTGAACAAAATCTTTTTTAGGCCTAGTAGTATAGGTTTTTGTATGGAGTCCTTATATTAAAATGTATGTGTCGTCATATATGGAAATGTATTTGTCACATTGAGTCCATCTATTGAACTGGTGGTTGCATTGAGCCCATTAATGGAACTACACTTGGCATTGAACTCGCATGTCTTATACTCTACTACAGAAATATCAATATATTCAAACTAATCCTAGATATTTCATAGAGGTCTGCCAGAATTACACTCAATCATTTAACTAGCTCAGTGTACTGTACAGTGTAAAGGTTTATATGGAGCCAATTTTGCATCCCTATTTAAAATAATTGCTTTTTTTTGACTTGGCATATATTGTCATTTTGTGGGATGTAAAGTCTGTAAAAGTGCATTGAGATGAGCTGGAGCCCATTCCGGTATCATAAACACACCATTCTTTACATGCTTTGGTTTCTGCATCATTATTTTCTCATTGTTAAACCATAAAACCTCCATTTACAATCCACCTCAGACAAGACGCAGGTTTAAGCTGCACTTAAATGCTCTCGCTGTCTCCGTCTGAGTCTTTCAGACACAAGCAGATTTAAGAAAAATGGAAAAAGAGTTTTTTTTTTCCCCCAGACATATATTCCTTAATATTCCTAACATTCTTTAATATCATCAAGAGGCAAAGGAAGTGGTCATTCTCATTTTCTTTGCTTTAGACATTTCATTTTTTAAATAATGGCTACTGATGCTTCATCGCACAATCATCAAAATACTGTAATTATAATTGTGATTAGAATAAGTATAATATAATAGGGAGCTTTAGAATAATCTACAAGGAGAGTTCAAGTCAAACTGGGACTTTTGGGATAATTATTACGGATCTGAATGTTTCTGAATGTTTACAGAAACGGCTGCAGTGGGCTCTGAGGTACAGTATCTCGGCCAGGATCGTCATTCACAGGCATACAGATTTCGTTAAAACGTTTGCACTATTCAGATGTTTTCCTGCAGCTAAGAGTCACATCACTGAACTCTGGTTGAAGTCTTCTGCAAATGTCTATTGGTTTTATAGCTTAATTCAATGGAAATGTCATTATAAGTCCTGGTTTGACTTGAACACCTCTCATTATTAAACTCCAGTGCTTGAATATTTCTAGCAGTCTACAGTATATTTGGTTAATTCACTAATTAATACAATTATTTAATATTTGGTTAATCAATTGGTTCATTTAAGCGAATTGAATTAAACCCAAAACTGGAGCATTGAAGATGTTACAAATTTTATTTAATGTAGATTCAGATGTTGGTCAATCATTTCCTTCTAAACCGTTTTTTTTTTTTTTTTTTTTTTTAAAATTTTATCTTCTCTTTATTGACTTCCTCATCTTTTGTTGTCATTTTTTGGTAATCGTTGTTCAGTCAGGGCTTCGAGTTCCTAATCTCTGAGCTCTTTATTAAAAGAGAGAGTCTGAGAGGAGAGCAGGTGAAGGACAGGATTTGTTCCTGTATGTGTAGTGTGTGTTTGTGCATTTGGTGTGTGTGTGTGTGTGCTCAGCAGTGGGGATTAAATGTAAAGCTACCTAAAGAATCACCTGAGCTTTTCTCCTGATTGCGTGCCACAATCAACAATGAAAATGATTTAAGCACAGAAAAACCACACACAAGTCAGTTCTGCGTTTCTTCTTCATTAAATGTAGTGTGTGGTAAGTTTTTTATCTTTCTGTTCTTAATTTTTTGGCTACTTCTTTATTCTTTAATAAGATATATAAATTATTACGATTTTGTGGGGAAAAAATAAAATAAAGGAAAGAAAAAAATAATAGATTGCTGAAATTTGTTGTAAAATGAAGGCAAGTCTTGTTCTTGTTTTTGAGGTTGGATTAAGTTTTTTTTATTTTTTTTTTTAGAAATACCGATGTAAAGGGTGAATTAAAGCATCCATCACAAAGATAACTCAAAACATACACACAATTGAATCTAATTCCTGATATTTTATTTTAAACCACCTGTTAAACCAAGTTGGTCATGCACTAACACTGACAGTACACGACACACACACATAATATTGTAGTGTATCAAAATACATCCTCGCTGCTAAATAATATCTATTTATGAGCCTGCTACTCATTGCCCTTATTACACATGTCTGCGTTTTGCATCCGACAGTTAATAAAAACGAGTTTGGCGCTGAGAGGAATGTAAAGTGCATTTCTGCGGCGTGGCGAATCCCCTCCAATTAAATCGAGACAATCATTCAGCAGGAGGAGTTAAGAATACAAGGAGGCCAAAAGGTCAAAAGGCTCTGCTCTTGTCAGTACTCCACCTGTTTTTACCCATCAGCCATCATCAGCAGGGCGCCAAGTCCCCCCGGCCCCCACCTCCAACATCACCGCACAGCCGCGCACACACACTCAAACACACACACACACACACACACACACACACACGGGCACACCCTAAAACCCCGATGGTCACACAGCTGGTCTGAGCCATCAGCTTTATGGAAGTGAGCTGCCTTTATGCCAATTAGGATAACTGATCACCACAGCAGTGCACTTTTCTTTTCCAATACAGCTCTATTTATAGTGTGCGTTCATCAGGGAGGAAGAAAAAATACAGTTTCTTTTGCTTCGAGCTCTATTAAGACTTCCAACACAAATAAATACAACGAAACAGTTTTTCATACGCAATCGATGTCGGAAAAGTTTGTTAATTATAGAGCATTATGTAGCATGTTCATTATATTTTCTCATCTCATTGTGTATTGTTATATTAGTTCTTTAGATATTAATATAAATAAAAAAATATTGTAAGATGTAAGAACATTCATGGAGTGCAATCAAAGACACAGACTCCTCCGGGAGGATCCTTTTTTTTAAATTCTGTTATTCCAAAATGTTGTATATTATTATATTAAACAAAATCTTAATCTCAGTATTAGTAATATTAAAAATAGAAGCCGAAATAAAACATATCCTTTTAATAAACCTACATTTCTAATGCACGTTCCGTGGCTTTCAGATTTCCTAGATTACGTTTTTTTTTTTTTTTTACTACTTTCTATTACCTTCTATTGGCCAGCTGACAGAAGAGGATTTACATCATAGACCTACTGACTCCAAAACAATGATAAACCTCAACAGCCACGTCTTTAGAATTTACAGCAATATAACCATATTTTATTAGTTTTTTTTTGTTTTGTAAGTATAACAATGAACCACACAAATTGTGTTTAAACAAGCGTCAAAGAACTTTTGGAAAATATATTCTATGCTTAAGGATGGAGAATGAGAGAGACAGAGCAAGAGAGAGAGAAAGAGCAAGATAGAGAGAGAGAGAGAGAGAGAGAGAGAGAGAGAGAAAGAGCAAGAGAGAGAGAGAGAGAGAGAGAGAAGACCTCCGAGGCCCTTACTGCTCCGTGTAATTCAGCAGTAAGGCATCTTTGAATGGTATCTTGGTTTGGTCATGGTAATAAAGCTACTTTGAACAGCATGAGAGAAGTTCATATGTGTTTCTGCATGTGTGTTTGAAGCCCAGAGGCTCACTTTTTTTCCCAGCATGCACAGCAAAGACAAAGTAAATAAACAGAGTTAAGGGTCGAGGGGCAGAGTTCTCTAGGCCCTAAAACAAAACACCGCAGCCATCAAACACCCCAGTGCAGGAACAAAGAGAATGAAACGACTCCATCAGCACACGCACACACACACACACACACACACACGCACACACTCACACCTCAATATTAACTCACAACTAAATAACTTCACTCAATTGTTCATTAGGCACAATACACACTTTTTTTTCTTTCCTATTATATTAATTTGATGAATGTCAGTTTAAATCAAATAATGGCAAATGCAAACCTCTTCTTATACACACAGTTCTTCAGCTTCATGAAGCCTCTACCTTTACACATTCTCATGTCCATAACACAATTCTGCTCCATGTAACCATCTGTCTGTTTCAGAATCCCGGAAAGTACCGGGCTAATCTCAGTAAGAGCGGAAGGTTTGGAAAGCACTTCATTAAACTAACAATGAAGTATTTTTGAAGGACAGGAAAGCGAAGGAAAAAAAAAAACTCTTAAGGAGTGTGAAGTGACATTCTCAGTGCAACTGTTTTGCGGTCACATATCTCAGACAGCTGCTGGCCAAATCGCGTTCCTCTCAGGCCTCGTTGGGCCGATTAAAAAAGGAAACAATTAGTCAAACTGGTGTTCGAAATGATGTAAAAAAAAAATCACCAAAATATGACAGCTTTCAGTCCTTTACTGTAATTAGAGGTGTGAGTGAATAAAATTTCTGAAACACTGTTTATTGTGCTATTCAGTATTTTACGAAAAGAATGCAGCAACATTTTTTTATTTACAGTTTTAAAAAATCATTTATATAATCCAATCATCTAATCAGTTTTGTGATATCACAAATGCCTGTTTGTGATTGGTGGATCATGTCAAAAAATAAATTTAACACAACTTGAAACTTTTTGATTGGTGTGGCAAGTACCAAATTGTATACAAAATTTTAACTGATTAACAACTTTCAAACACTTTGTGAAGTTTAACAATTTTGTGACATCTCAAAATTCTTGTTACTTGATTGGTGGGTCAAGTAAAAAAAAATTGCAGCTTAAAATCAGTCTTTAAAGGTAGGTTTGATTCACCTTGTGCATTTTGTGACGTCACAAATACCTGTTTCTGATTGGTGGGTCCAAACGTTTTTTATTATTTCAAACTCCTAGAGTTTAAACTTTAGGGCAAATCTCAATGCTCCGGCAAGTTTTGTGACATCAAATTACAAATGCTTATTTCTGATTGGTGTATCATTTACAGCACAGTTCAGAAAGCAACTGCACTGCAGGGTTTAATGATGTAACCAAACTTGTTTTTGAATGGTAGATCCAGTCAAATATTGAATCTACAACTTTAAATTAGACCTTAAAAGTAGGTTTCATTTATCTTCTCCATTTTGTGACATCACAAATACCTGTTTCTGATTGGCTAAAAAAGCCATATTTAAACATAACTCAAAATTTAACTTTAAAGTCTGACTGCGTCATCTATACTGTATGTTCAAATGTAGATTTCCACTGCAGCATTTACAGATGACTTTTTCTTTCATTCATTTGCAAATCACTTACCCGTCCATATCTGTTGGCGTAAGACCCTGTGAGCAAGGAATGGAAAATGATGATCGTTTCGTCCAAATCCCAAATGAACACACGCTGAAAGGGAACAGAGAAGGAGAAGGCTAAATCAATGACACATGCAAACTGAGATGCTTGTCAATAAAAAGGGCGCTGGGGTTTAGGGGCTAGAAAGTACAAAAAAAAAAAACTGGTTTCTCGATTTATGTGATGCGATCGATAATAACCAACTAATTAAGCAGATATGTTAACATGCTATAAGATACAAGATCAATAATGAAATGCAACATTAAATTTTATGCTAAATAAGAAAATACAAAAAGTAAAAGATACACAATGTTGTGACTTGTGCTATAATACAGTATATGTTAGATTTTTATTGCACCGAAACTACCGGTTATATTTACCGGAACTAGAAAGTGAGTTTGCTCAGTACCTCAAGGTCAGAGTCCGGCGGTGGAGACGGATTATTGTTCCTTCTTCCTCTTCCACGTGACTTTCCATCCGAGGCCCGACGCAATCGATCTGAATCTGAATCTTTAATGGGGGTTGATGGACTGTGGATTGTACTGTACTCTCCTGCAGGAAGACACAAAAAACTGTATCAAACGAGAGAAAATAAAAAAGAGAAAAAAAGCTTTCACCTTCAAAACTTGAACAATGTGCGGCTGAATCCGTTTATCTGATCCTCTTACACCCCTGATACCATTTATTCAACACTAATGGATATAAGGGAGTGTCTGGAGTGCCCTGGTTCATCCTGTCTGTTCTTTTTAGGCCAAAATGAATCATTTGAACGTTTTTACCAAAAGAGGAGTCCACAAATTTGTTGTGAATGTGAGGAACTATTATTATATTACACCATTGTTATATAACTCATTTACATTACAAGGGGGTGTTCAAGTCAAACCGGAACCTTTGGTTTTACAGAATAGCAGCGGACATTGATGAGACTAAAAACAACCTTTATTTCACTAGTGCTTGGATACCATGAAGGTTGAAAGGTTTTTATTCAGTATGCAGGGACATGATCAGCTTGCCTGTTTCATATCTGAAACACTGGCCTCCCAGGACCTACTTTAATGGCCCAAACATGTGGAAATGGCTTGAAGCGAGGTCAGGATGGTACGGGAGATGTGGCAATAACTCCAAGCCAAGTTCCTGTAATGTGCAAGCGGTGTTGTTGAATGATTGTGTGTACAGTCCCCACAGACAGATGCGTCTCTTCCACAAGCTGGAGACAAGTTCTCAATCGATTTTCAAGATTCATGTGTTCCAGTCACGAATGTTCATGGGAACGACTATGTCTTCCGTAAATTTTGGTTTTAGGCCTTCTTCCATTAAAATTTTGTCACAAATCCGGGTTTAACTTGAACATCCCTTATAAGTCGTATAAAATTACAAATATGATGTTCAGTATCAAGACCAGCCATCGGTGGTAGCTTTGACTTTGACTAAAGTGGTGAATTCTTTAACAAGCGTTATGCTAATGTATGTTTTCCAGCTCAGATAAGACAATGAAGATGTTCTAGTGATAAACCTGGGCCTAAAGAATTGTATTACATTCTACTGGTCTGGGCTTGAGCATAAAATCGAGTCTTGTAATAAACAGATTCTAATGAAGGGAATGTTTTTACTCGGCTGAATGCCCTAGCCAAAAAACATGAGGCATCTCACCTGCTGATTGGTCGGTCAGAGCCTGGCTGGTGATGGCAGACGGTGGCTCCTGCAGCGTATATGTGGCAGTGGTGGATGGTGTGGTGGGACTTGTGTTGTTGCTGGTCATGTAGGGCGATGTGTAGGGGCTGCTGTTGTAATACTGCGCATACTGACCCTGGCCAAACGCAGGGTAGGAAGGGTAGTCCTGCAGACAAATACATAAACAAGTGTGTGTGTAAAAGTGTGTAAATTATATATATTTATAGTATACATAAACTATTTATACTATATATAAACTTTGCCAAAGTTTCAATATAATTCATGTATTAGCTAAATAATTATATGATATAATGTATAATACAACATATTCGCTACTATTAGCTCCTCAATGTTTTAACTACTATTTCTGTTTACTAAAAAAATTAATTGTTTAACAAAAACATACCAATTGTTGCCATGATTTACAATTATAAATTTTTGCTCAACCTACATGTTTTACTGTCCTTAACTTAAATGTTGTTGCATAAACCTTGTTTGTTTGTTTTTTGTATATGTGTTAGCTGCAATTATTGCTAGCTGCTAGAAGTTAGAATGTTAGCTACTATTGATCTTAGCTCCTTTAAATGTTAAGCGTAAGCTCCATGATTTGTTGTATCTGTTTTAAGTTATAAGTGTTTGCTAATATTAATAATAACAACTATAAGCCATGTATTAGCTACTATGAATATAAGCTACTATGAGTTATAAACATTAGGTAAACTGTTTAACATAAGCTACATTCACTTTTAAATGCTACCTGCTATTAACTGTTGTTATATACTTTACATTACTACTACTCACATTGTAGCTACTATTAACTACTGGTAGAACTATAAACTCTAGATTTTCTTTCTTTTTCTTTTTTTTTTACTTATTATTTGTTGTTTTTACCTTAGAAAAAGAAACAAGTTTTAGCTAATGTTAGCTACAGTTACAATAAACACCAAGTTTTAGCTACTATTAACTACTCCAGGTATTAGCCACAGTAGGTCTGCTGCTTTTAGCTACTGCTTGCTAATAAATGTTTTACCAACTGTTAGCTTCAGGGATAAGTTACTATTTGTAAACTGACAAAATAACAGTAAGAACAGTTTAAAGTCTAATCTAAAAAGTTCCATTTCATTATAAACCCAGTTTTTAAAACTGTTTTGTGTTGTGTTTGTGGAACAGGAGTGTTCTACTATTATTTCCAATCGTAAAATGAAATGTATGCGGCAATATATAAATATGAACTCAGTTAATGTGATTTGTATTTATAGCAGAGGAGCACACGCATACATGCTGCATTGCAGTAACGTGATACAGGATTGAAACACTCTACAAACACGGCTACTTCCTCGTGCAGATTCTCAAATATGTAAACGTGAACACATGTCTGTCATGTGCTACATCTGGGAAGCGATCTGTTTTTTGTCTCCTCATGGAGTAATGCACATGTGAGAATATCCCAGAGACAATCCTTGTCTGCAGCAGGCAAGACGTTTTTGGAGTGATTCCTATCATGTGGATAAGATTTAAGGACACAGATGTTTTAGAAGGGGTTCCAGAATTCTGTTTTGTATATGTTGACATGCAACAGCTGACGGTAACCTTTAAAGAAGATACACTGTCAACATGCTCTGTTTATGATGGAGGGAGGCTAAAGCTGTTCGGTGTGTTGTAGAGCTTCCTGTTGCGTTCATTATTCTTGTATCAGCAGTGCAAAAAAAAAAAAAAGGAATCCAGATGAGAAACATATTTTGGGATAAACTGGACATTTTAGCCAGACTTTTCCTTTAATTGTCTGTCCTTTGTGTATGCTAGCATGAATGAATTTATAGCTAAAAGCAAAATCATGGCAAACATTTGTTCATCATTTACGAGGCAGTCAAAGTTGGACGTAAAAAAGTATTGTAAAATCCCTTGCAAGTATACAGATGTTTTATAAAAGGTTCCAGAAATCCAGTTTATCTTATGCTACACGCAATGGCTGATGCTAAAAGATAAAGGAAATCCATTTAATAAATAAAAAAATAAATAAATATGGCTACCTGGTGTGCACTGTTGTGCTCATATCATGTGGATGATACTCAAGAGTATACATGTTTATAAAGGCTTCCATATGCAGACATGCAATGACCTTGTATAGGCTAAAGACCTTGTATATCGCTAAAGGAAGTATATTTGAGAAGAGAACAAGCAAGGGAAAGTGGATTACAGCTACCTGTTGTGTGTTGTTAAATCCAGTTGAATTTGTGAGGGAATTGCTTCCTGCATACAGTCCCGATGTCGTTGTAAAACTGCCTCCTGTAAGAGCAAGACACGTTGCCATGACTTGTGAGTGGGTGTGTATGTGTGAGTAAAACACATTTATAGTTTCAATTGATGTTTTTGTTGATGTGGATTTTGGCATTGCTATACCAATAGCAACTATACCATGAAAAAAATAATAAATTTACAGTATTTGGCAGATACTCTTATCCAGAGCGAAGTGCTTTGAAGTCTCCATCAATAAATATATCCTTACACTGGTTTGCTATGTTCCTGACTTGAAGCACTGTCAGTCATACACCGTTGGAAAGATTGGGTGGGATGGGGGGTATCTTACCTAAACTTAAGTTTAGAAAAATCTTGTCTTTAACACTGACATATGTTTAACATTAGTTACCAGTTAAAGTAAAAGTAAGTGATTTTGGCAAATATTAGTTTTAAAGGTCCCATATATCAGTGTCTATGTAAATGAGCTACTGCCGAGTCCCACCACGCCAGAGAACAACAGAGCTGAGCAACAATATGAGGTCACATTAGGGGGAAATCTACTTTGCTTGTTTCAGCCCCAGTCAACACAAAAATGGGGAAAGCACAAAAAACAAAAATGTTTTCTTGCTCTTTTTTTTGTGTGCACACAAGCTGGAGACCAATTTGAATGGCTACAAAAGACTAAAAAGTAAAATGCTAGCACGATACTTTTGGACTTTGTTATGGACAGTAGATGTTAAATGGGCACTGTAGCTGTATATACAGTAACTGATGCTTCAAATATCAGTTCCTGGATTTGGAGGAGTTGTGCTGTAAAATCATATTTAAAAACATGAAAAGAAAGCCTGTGTGGCTTGTTTTTCTATGCTTTGATATACCCATACCTAACTGTGCACTTTCTTTCAATAACATGGGCATTCATGTCAAACCAGCACTTACAGTATGATGATTATTTGTTGTGAATGAAGGCTTCAAATAGATTGCCATTTAAGAAAGACTTGATGAGACACTCACTACTGTGACCCACCTGTGAACATTTAGCAAATGGAACGCCTGATCCTTGATAATTTGATCCTTATTTGATCCTTGAAAATCTACAGATAATTTGTCGCAAACTTGAGGAAGAGATGTATTTGTCTGTGAGAACTGTACACACAATTATTCACAAACACTACTTGTACATTAAAGGAACACTTGGAAGTTTCCTGTCCAGTCCTGACCTCACACCAAGCTTCATGTATGGGCCATTAAAGGAGTTCCTGGGAGTCAGCATTTGAGACATGAAGCAGGCAGTCCAATCATGGCTCTGGTATACCGAGAAAACTTTCTATTTTGATGGTATTCAAGCACTAGTGAAACCCTGGGATAAGTGCATTCATTTAGAGGGATATTATATAAAGAAATAAAGGCATGCCTTAATCATAACTTAAAATCAAAAGTCTTGGATTGACTTGAACAGTGCTTGTAGATTTTTAGATATTCTATATTTGTTTTGTTTTTTTAAATGCTGTTAAAGCATATGAATTTGCAATTTAATTCAAAGTTTTAAATTATTAAATGTCTAATTTCTTCAATCTCTTCGGTTCTAAGTGCTACAGTAACTGATCTGCATTCACGCTTTTAAAATGAATCATTTCCATGCATTGATAATGTTAAAGAGCAGTAAGGCGATAAGCATCCACATTTCCAGATAATGAACACTTGCAATCTGAAAAATCGAAAATAAAATAAAAGGAAACGCTTTCTCGCCTGAAATCAGCGATAGCATCTTGCACATGAAAACAAAACTCTGATGCGTGAAAGCCACATTGCTTTAGGCTAAAACTAAAGCGTGAAGCGTGTAAGGGTTGTGTGAGACGAGGGAGATGACTAAACAGTGTCTTTATGTCTTCTCTTCGCCTTATCAGCGATTTCATCTTGGCTGCTGTTTGAAAAGAAAGAGGTGAAGGAAGGACGTAGGGTCAAATGATAGGATGGATTTTTTTTTTTTTTAAATCAATTATCACCTTCACAATAGCGGAAAGAGTCCCAGTGTTGTGTGTAAACTACTGAAAGGCTGATGAATACACAAATCTGTCTTCACTTCACTTGGATCAGGAAGTACTTAATTAAAGTCGGAGTATAGAGGCAATCTGAAGTTTATACATACTACATTGGTGGATACAAGTCTAAAAATTAATGCGCTATACCAAAGCATGGATGAAAGTAAGATTATTTTATCTGAGAGAGACAGAGAAAGGATATATTTTCAACAAGATGCTTTTTGCTCCAATGCTTTCTAAAAAAAATTTTAATAAATATCCCGTCTAAGACTAAGGTAGTCATTTTCTAATATTCTAATTAGCAAATGTGAATGACATCCATCTGACATGACTTCCAGTTTTAATGTCGAACTCTATGTCAGAAATTATTCCGATTTTTTTTTTAATGCATAATCCTGTTTATGTCAAAATGGCATTACAGTCTGAACTCAGAACATGCGATCGTGAGGGTAAACTTCATGCCTCTCTAACACTCTCTCTGACACAGTGTCACGGTGAAAATATTTTCCCAGGAAGTTGGTTCCCATTGCGGCCAGTTTAACTAATATCAACAGGCTCTAAGCTAATGAACAGCTGTTCCTCTCTCTCTTTCTCTCTCTTGTCTCTCTCTCTCTCACTCTGTCTCTCTCGCTCTCTCGCTCTCAAAGCCTTTCTCTCTCAATCTGCCACACAGATTAATTTAATTGTACTTTTGTGGAAGAAAACACAATCTTTTGTATTGTGCTCAACAGGAAAGTCCCTATTAATTCTAAAGCATAACAAATGTACAGTTGGTCAATGCAAGTTCAGAGTAGCCTCTGTTACGTCTTAAAGAAGCAGCAACCGTCTAAGGAAAAACACCATTTTTGTTTTAGAACTGTTATAAGAGGGAAATCCAGTACTGTGCAGAAGTCTTCAGCCACAACTCACATCTTCATAATTTGCTTCCAAAAAGCCAGACTTTCTTGTACGTTTACAATAATCTTGAGGAATAGTTCTCCAGGCTTCCTGAAGGACTTCTCATTATTGGCAAGTTTTCACCTCTGTTTTTCCTTTTCAGTCTCTGTACCTGACCAATTTCAGAGGAATGATTTTGTATTTGTTAAGCCTAAAGCATAAAAGAAAACATCCATCCTGCATGAACTAGTGTGAAAATGGTGCGGATAATGACATATGATCAGGTCGGTAATTTCTTTACTGGTGATGTTGAATGG